>JABJVR010007563.1:0-11390 GCA_025773905.1 Chitala chitala | reverse complement strand
GGCAGGGGTGTCATTTTTCATTGTTGTGTTATTATAATGTATAATACTACATGTATACTGCATATCATTTTGTAAATATATTTTTAAGCTTAGTTTCTTATTTTAAAGATGCCAAACTATTTTTAAAATTGCAACTGCATTATTATTTTCACACAATGAAACAAAAAAAAAAACAACAAATAGGCCTACAAACACAACCTTTAAATAACAGCACAGTGTATAACACCCAGCAGGCAAACGAAACGATTTAAAAGTAAAAAAAAAAAAAAAAAAAAAACCAGCAGAAACAAAACTGCATATTAATGTTCCAGAATCAAGTAGCCTATTTGTTAACCTATTCTAAGTTTTTTTGCTAGAAATACGAACATATTAACCTTATCAGGTTTGAGCAGGGGACGTAGCGGTCTTACAACCTTCTCCACTGTGCAGAGCGGTTAGCAGGTAATAAATTCTGAGATGGGAACATAGTACATGTATTTCCGTCCCTGGCTGCCACCTTCTCCATACAGATTTTGCACTCAGCCTGGTCGAGATTAACTGGCTCTCCATGGTCATTAGGTTGAAACCCAAAATGCTGCCAAACTGCAGCAGTTGTCACGTGATGCACGAGTACGAGCGTGTCTCGTTAGTGAGTACAGGAGTTCGGGCGTTACTTTTATAGCATCTTCAAACACAGGCGGCGGTGCAGCTGCTGGACATCGACACACACTCTTCAGCAATTAACTTTAAACAGCGCACATTACACTAATAATTTTTTTTTTTTTTCATGAAGGTATTTAAACTGATACCATTGCTATTTTTAAATACTCTGGGATACTGTAATAACATAATACTGCTAAACCTACTTACAGTTACAACTTACTAAAAATGTACAAATTCAGTGTGTTAACAAAGAGCACGCATTCGCTCAGAACAACATCCTGTTACAGATAAGCATGACCATAACATTTGACGTGTGTATCTTCATTTTAAGATCTATGAAGGACAAAACACACGTGCCCATGCGCACACACACACGTACAAAATGTGTGGTGTCGTCAGCTGTTATACATGTATCCTCCTATTTGAGTCATGTCAGTGGCCACTCTAAATGCTGAATACTAACAGCAGTGATACATACCTGTGTATCACAGTCCAGCAGACGCACTGCCTTGTCGGTGACCTGCAACAACATCTCCTGTGTCCAGATTTTGTCTTTGGAATCCAGAACGATGAGCTTCTTGATGGCATCGTCCACAGTGGCGATGGACTCGGCCTTATCCATCATGAATGTGGACAGGTGCTGAAACGCAGGGACGAAAGTGTGAACGTGGAGGACGAGGAGAAACAACAGCCGAAGGAGGAGGAAGAGGAATGGGATGAGGAGAACTGTGAGGAAGATGCAAAAAGAGTGAGATGAAGAAAATGACTGCAGACATGGAAGGAGAAATATTTATTCATGTGCAAAGTGTGAAAAAAACTAAGAAAGATTTAGAGTAAAGCCTTATGGAAGCGGAAGAATATGACATATAACACAATAGTAACAGACCGAGCCAAGAAAAATAAAACAAGGTGCATTCTACAGTTTACTTCAACATGGGGGGGGGTACTGTTTACGGCATCTGAGCCATCATATGATTAAAGTAACCAGGATGCATGGTGATTAGGGGTGACAAATTAATTCCTCTCCAAATACTGGTGGGACAGCTCCTGCCCCTCCTCAAATCTATGCCTATGAATTTATGTATTTGCCACCAATGGGTCCCCCCCCCACACACACACACACACACCATGAGGGCCATACAGTCACATCAACCCAGATTTGATCCCTGCCAAGGGCCATTTGTGCTGTACACAAATCTGGACCTGACTACAAAATACAGCTTTTAAGAAACTATTATTACTCCACTGCACACAGGTGTGAAATTAAAGTATCCACTGACTGTCTAAGACACATTCCTGGGTTATGAAATCATAAGACAATCTACAGGCCTTCCAAGCCACTCACTCCCTCGAAAGGAATTTAAGGAATACATTCAGTGTTAATTAATATATCTTTAAGGAAATAAAACCTAAAAGTTACGTTTTCATTGCTATACTCATTCAGCCATTTTCAAGAAATGGTTATTGAGTGTTGGGTCATGGGACTATAGTGGAAACATGAAGCAGGGCAAAGTACAGCCTGGATGGGACCCTGTGCTGGCCACATGTGCACATGCAGGCACGCACACACACTATGTAGGAGAAGGTCAGAAACACCACTTTACTTAAACTGCATGTTTTTGTACTGTGAACACAAGCAGGTAGACTCTGGAAAAACATGCTCCCACCCTTCTGCATGCACACACACACAAGCGCACACACACACACACAAAGAATCAATAATTCTGCAGGAGTAAGGCAAGAAGATACTCAGCAAAGTCACTATGTCACATTTTAGTATTACTGAGATAAACTCTATAGCAAGTACTGATAGGCAGGGACACCACTAAGGGATGTACATATTGTGTACAATATAGTACTGTATAGCAGCATACTCCAGAATAAAGACTTTAGACCAAAGTAAATAGTGGAATTTCACTAAATGAGAGCAGTAAACACAGTGAACACAAAGATGAGCCCATTAGTGAAACAGGTAAATGGAGGTAAGAATACACACAGACTGGAACATAAATGATAGAACGATACAGAATGTAGTGAAGAGATATCTGTATGCTAATGAGATGTAAAGACTGAGTTAAGAGCAATTAGCCAGTTATTGCAAAAATGTAACCTAAAAGCTAGCATGTGGCCTGTGAATCTCCCAGGTGTAACAGTTAAAGCACATTTTCACATAGTGGAAAAGCACTGTTGCTCCTGCGGCTGTCTGTGATGCATTTATACATCAAAGAGCACTGACCTCAGAACAGTGCTATTTCCTGCCCCTGCATTTTCTCATTGGTTATTAAGAGTTATCCCACTGAGGACATGCATTATGGTAACTGACACAGCCAAATCACTGCTTACAGGCTGCATCAAAGTCTGCAGGTGAAGTTGAGAGGACAGGTGGACTCAGGTGGAGTTTACTGGACTGTGTGGCTGTTGGCCTAACCCTCTGCACTGTCTTTTATCAGAGGAAAGCAAAGGTCAATTTGCAAATTAGTCCACTTTTTCATGATCAAACAGTTGTAACTTGCATTAGCATGTGTACGTGTTTGGATACACATACATATTTACCTGTGGATGTTAGTGTGTCAATACATTCTAGCTTTTAAAAACTTTGTGAGGGATGTATTTTGGCAAACATTCCCACAAAAACAGAAACTCCTGAAAAATTTTCCATGAGGAGATAACATCAAAATATATAATATAAATTCTTGCAAAAAACTGGTGGTGCTGATGTTTTAAAGTCTTGTCTGGTAGGCTTAATGCAGTCAATAATTCCATTAAAATGAAAGTGACACACACACACACACACACACACACACACACACACACACACACACACACACACACACACACACACACCCAGAAAACAAGCATGTTTTACAAAGAAAACTATATAAGCTGTCCATATTTAGAAAACAACCCTGGTAGAGCCGGTTCCACTTCTAAGGCACGCTTTTAGCTTTCCTCCCAGTTGTTGAAAAACACTGCCAAGTCGTATAATATTTTTATAGCACATTAGCAGTAAAAGAGATGCTATCAAATATTAACTCGCAAGATAGCTACAATTGGCTTTAATTGGCTTTTACTAGAAACAAGATAAAAATCACTCCATTTTCACTTGTGCCACCTCATTTACACACCTCAACCAAGAAATGAACAGCCTAAACTGCCAAACTGAAGAATAGTCCATTGGTACAGGTCTACTGACAGAAAGAATGTAAACGGATTGGCTGAGATAGGTAAAGGTCTTACCTCCACGTGATATTGAGAAGTTTCATGCATGATGATGTTGGAGTTGGAGTACTTTTTCCGCTGCTCTGTGTGATTAACAGAAAAAAATAAAGTGAATCACACTAACACACCCCAGTAATCATTCACACTACATACCGCCACTCAGACATGCTTCCCTTCAGGCTAGTGCTGCAACAAAACCACTTATGAAAGACAGTGTGTCTGAAGGAAATAAGGGCAACCAGAAAAGGAACACAAACATAAGAGACACACAAAGAAACTCGTATGGATTCTACACTGACACACACGGAACAATGTACCGGGTCCATTAAAGAAAGCCTCATGGGTTCCATACCAACACAACCAAACAGCTATAAATGTTCCATACTGGCACAAACGCTTCATTACAAAGGTTCCATACCAAGGCATAGATATGGGTGATACCAGCCTTACTGTGCTAGACTGCACCTCTTCTCTCCTTACTAATCCCCTTCAGAATAGTGAGGTCGGCGCATGCGGAAAGCGGTGACGGCACATGGAACCCTTACCCCTACTTCTCGAGCCCCACATTGTTCCCCTGCCCTCTCTTTGTGTCCTGCGTCCAGCTCTGGTTCACTGTCTCTCCTCGCCTGAGCGGCTTGGGCTCTGACCCATCTCCTCTCCTGACTGATAGTACCGTCAGCCTCATAAAGAGACTCACTTACTGAAATGTACTCTTCTACTTGCAAGCAGGGTTGAAGGTCATGTGAGAAACACAAAGGAGTGCCTGACTTCTCTTCTGTTTACTGCTGTGTAATACGTCTGCGCTATGCTTATTTGTTTGCCTCCCTTCAATTAAAAAATATGGTATAAATAAAAACCTATCCAAACAGTTATGTCAAAACAGACAATTGGGACTTCAACATTATAGAGCTGGATAGAGACTTTTAAAGGTGACATTGTGGCTGATTAACATGTGAAACAAGGCCTCATGGTACTGTAATGGGCCAGCAGATGGACAGCAGGGCATTGGGCCAAACTCTGTGGGTCTCACAGCCAGAACACGGAGTGGATATTCACGTCACACATGAGCGCTCTGTGAATCCACAGGCACTGTTTGATGCATAGCCTGCTTCAGTCAAAACTAACCCTCAGCAGTGACTGTCTCAGTTTAGCGAAACCAGCCTGCAGAAATGTTATTTGTTAAACACTAGTTATATGCTAAATGTAGTGATACATACTGTAATATTTGTGCTATATTTTTTAATGAAATGAAAATGAAAATGCAGTTACCTAATGTAATTTTTTTTGCATCTTTTATTGCATTGTTTCTTTTTTGTTTTTTTTTCCCAGAAGATTATAAATTAATTATTTCAGGAGTTAATGAGGAGACACTGATTTCCATGAGATTATAGATTGTTTCAGGAGTTGGTAAAAAGATTCTGATGATTTATGAGATTACAGATTATTTCAGGAGTCATTGAGGAGGCACCAATTTCTGGGACACTCCCAGAATTCACAGGTTGTCTCCCACTTGGTACTGATTTCCATACTATAAAAAATTATGGCTCCCTTTGATACCAACCCTATGACTGCATATTATTTCCCAACAGTTTCACATGTCTGTGGTTGGCACTGACCAAGGCAAAGGGTGAACCCATTACAACTGGCAAAATGCACAAAGCATCACTCAAATAACACTCACCACATACACTGTCCATAATATTCCCACCACTATAAAACCCAGTGCTAAATACTTAACACATATAAATGTAAAGTCATATATGTAAACTCATTGACAGTTAGTAAAAATTACCCCAATTCTGGTTAAATATAAGACCACTTTGGAGACGTCGGCTTTCCGCTTCCTACCTAAACGTTAGAAATGCAGAAGTGACCAGCCTCTAAAAAGGGGCCTGTTTGAGTTTCATCACACCCTACACAGCCAACAAATCCCAAAGAGTCATCTCCAACAGCAACAACATGGAGCGGTAATACTTTCCACGAGAAAGTGGCAAAGGCACACAGCGCTCAGCACGCAAACGCCCACAGCTGTCTTTTAACTCGGAGGTGTTCGAGTGTTGTGCTTGGTGGAGTGATCCTCACAGCCACCCTGCCAAACCTCACTTCTCTGTCTTGTCTGGTTCGAGCTAATGACCGACCTTGTACTCACGGATCCCGTTACTGGATAAACACAGCTCCTCCATCCCTTCTGTGACGCTGCCATATAAAGACCCCTCACAAGCATTTAAGGATACGCGCGTTACTGCTGAGCTCTCCGCCAGTCACATTTCTGCTTTTCCATTTTCATTTTAAAATTTGTATACGCTCTAACAGTAATCACAATAGCCAGGCAATAACTGATCATACAAGTTCACCGATGAGTGTGAATCTTACTTTAATACATCCTTTTTTCTCTGTTCCTTGTGAATCTGTTTCTACATTCTCTACCCACAATCCTCCACAGTTTTCGTCTTATTTGACACTGCCTGGACATCTATATTTTACTCTCTTTGCTCATTCATTCTTCCCTCTGGCAGAAATTCTATCCGCCCTGCCCCTCTAGCTCTCTCTGCTCTGCTGCCCTGTTGCCCCGCCCCCCTTCTCCCATCCTGCTGAAAAAGGAAACAGTGATACTTTGCCATTTCCTGCCCTGCCTCCCACCTTGGCTCCTGGAAGGTGAACCAGGAGCACAGGTGTCTTTGTGAAAGCCGAGTGCTTCATGACTAATTAATGCACGTCGTTTCTCATAGCCCATTCACCATGCTGAGTGCGGCTGGGACGGCAGACCACCCTCCACAAGTCCCCCACCTCCACATAGACACACACACACAAACACACACACGCACACACACACACACACACGCACACACACACACACAAAGAAAAATGGCATTAAGTAGGCAATGACAGAAGAGTCTGCTGGAGCACTATACTTAAAAAACCGTAACGATTCCTACAAAATGCACATCTTTTTCTGTAGAAAAAGCACCACACCATTTTGTTTGTAAGTGATTTCCACTTTGCTTCTGAGTTGTGTTGGGAAATGATTTAGGAATCATTACATGCGTTAACATTTGCATCTACAGGTCTCCACACAGACAGATATGCAAATGTTTCTGCACGTGTTTGACAAACAGGGTGTATATAATTTTCGTAAATGCACACGAAAATTAAGAATAGCTGTTACATTGCTGTCATTCATTCCTAAGCAGCCTGGTGGCTCAGTGGGTACAACATCAGGCTGGGCTGAACCCAGCCTCAGTCACCAGCTGTGTCCCTGAGCAGGACACTGTGTGCTAGCTCCCTGGGCACTAAAAATTAGGGCTGCCCACGACTCCCCCAGGGGGATGGGTTAAATACAGAGAATGAATTTCCCCTTTGTGGGATTAATAAAAATAAATTTAATGTTATCAAATGATTTATCTATATCCACACACAAAGGTGAAAATCCATTCTAAACTGATGTCTTTAGCCATACAAAAAGGGCTGAGATTTCTTTGGTAAAATCTATGAGCAGCTAGAGAGAGAAGCTGAAGCGTACAGCACAAATGCAGCTGAAACACGGCCCTGTCTGGCAGCGTGTGCCTGCACTGACATGTTTACAAACACGGTTGTCTTCTTCACGGCTTGTGGTAGCGGTTTACTTCTGTGTTTTCACAGAGAATGATACTGGCTCCAGGAGCCATGCCAGAGCCTCTGCTCCATTCAAGGGTGACTTTGGTCTTGGGGCTCTCATGCTAATTACACTCTGGACACACTGTCACACACTCTCAGTGTCACACTAAAACGCTCTGAACACACTGCCACACCCTCTCAGTGTCGCACACTGTCGGTGTCACACTCATTGTCACACTATCATGCTCTCTGGGTCCAATCAGTGTCACACACTGTCAGTGTCACACTCATTGTCACACTAAAACGCTCTGAACACACTGCCACACCCTCTCAGTGTCGCACACTGTCAGTGCCACACTCACTGTCACACTAACACACAGTGGCACGCTCCCTATCACCCTTACACATTCTGTGCCACACTCACTTTCACATTCCCAACATCACATTCACTCACTCACACTATACTCACACTAAACTCTTACTGTCATCACCTCATTCAAGAATCCTTCTCATACACAGCTGCAGTGACAATCGGAGCGTCATTTGAAATGTGCTTAACAGCGTCTCCTGATTTGATTTATCTGCACTGAAGACTGTTGGCTGAGTTCAAACTGACTTTAATTACACTTAACAAAAACCACAACCTCTGTTCTTTTACATATTGAAACTAACAACTACAGGCATAGCGTAAATCAAAGACAAAAATGTATAAACAAATGCAAATGAACAGCAAGCACCATGGAGCACAGGGAAACACCTGTGGCCATGAACTTGCAGAGATGGAGCTGTTATAGAGAGCAGTCAAGCAAACACTCAATCCCAAACACCCAGTCCCAAACACCCAGTCCCAAACACTCAGTCCCAAACACCCAATCCCAAACACTAAATCTCAAACCACCAGTCCCAAACACCCAGCCTCAAACACCGAATCCCAAACGTAGACACAGAAGCAAAGGACAGGCAGGCACGAAGTGTGGACAGGCAGCCTCTGATGACAGAACCCCATTCCCAGGCTCTGACAGCTGACCGTGTAAAAACAAGTTCCCACGCTAAACATAGTCAGCGCTACAAAGACTGAATGAGGTGTCCTTCAGGTGAGGAACGTACCTGACAGCGCCATTTCCCTCCCAGAGTACAGCCCTGACATCAGTTTCTGCTCCTCTGGACAACACCTGTGACACCTGAGGCTGATAAGTCTAACCTCTCCTTTCCATCCAGATTGAAGCGATAGCAGGATAGTGGGGAAATCGGGGGGTGTTCCAGAGGACATTTGCATTGCACTGTTTGGTACACTGCATGGCCTTAGCAATTGTGATTTTTGCATGAAGTTAAAAGAGGGCGTGGAAGAGGACAGTGATCTTAGCACGGAGATGCTACTTTTCCTGCACAAACACATGTTACAGGGTACATGTGCCAAGCATAGTACACACACCACTGACATTGTCTCCAGCCAGCTAATTTATCAGCAGCAAAGTAGTGATTCCTCTTCACTCCACTGATGTTAAACTGAGATCTGGAGCAGAAGTGTTTTGTGTTTCAACACTGGTAGGGACCAAAAGTGGCCTTCATCACTGGTAGGGACCACATCAGGCCCCAAGTCACTGCCCCCTTAAACACACACAAGGGACAATTCAGTACTCCCACAATATTGGCAGGGACATTACCATCCATTCCCAAATCTATGCCCTTACTCTGGAGTCCGCTAAAGGCAGCCGGTCCTAAGTGGAGTTTATGCAGGTGACTGTGTTTGGGCGAAGCTGTGTGTAGGGGTTTTGTATGTTGCTGTTGTTAATGTAAATAGTAGTTGTGTGTCAGCACAGCACCCATATCTCCGTAAATAAAAGTCAGCACAGTGGAACAGCTGAACACAGTGAACAGAGCATCTGAACCTGACAGCAGAGTAATTCACCCAGTCACTGCAGCACCCAGAAGAGTCCGTTTGAATGCCACACCACACAAGGAACTCCTCTATCACTCTGAGCATCCAGCATCCAACAAGGAAATTTAAGAAGACCCAAAAAAGTGCCCACATCTGGACCGAGCAGGGGGCTGGTGTTACCTCCTGCAAGGCCCCAGCTCTGCATCAATGCTCTTTTTCATCCACCTGTACTTGAGAGCTCACACCCTGCTCTTGCTATGCACACACTCACACACACACTGGCTCATATTCATGCACACACCCTCCCTCCTTTATTACACTATTTACTTTTTTTTTTTACCTTCAGCCAAGGTTTTCCACTTCAAACTTATTCATGTCTGGGATTTTCCTAAAGCAATTCTGCTTTACATTTAGCACAACAGCCCATTTTCAGGATTTGAGCCACTTGCTCACAAGGTTTCTTTTAAACAGCTCGTCTCCCTGCTGTTCAATTCAGTTCAATTATACTCAATTTATTTTTATATAGTGTATATATATTTATAGACAATGAAGTTACCCCATGGTGTCTTACAAGAATGGTTGTACAAAACAATGCACGAGTAAAAGTAAAATCAGATGACAACAGAAGAGCAGCTGTCGTGTCACTGTAGAACACACAAGTATCTATACAAATTTTTTGACTTGGGGAAATCTGGCCAGAGCTATTCACTGTCACAGCATTTCACACAATCAACCTTGCTGGCGACACGACTCCATTTCACATGGTGTTCCACACAGCATCGCAACTAACAATTTCTCCAAAACAGTCGTGTCTAATGCAGGTAGCATAGCATTCCTCATTCAGCAAACTGTCTCACAGGGTCATCAAAGAAATTTCCAAGCAGTGCAGCGTCTCACACGGTCAATACAGGTCCTCACAATCAGCTCAGGTCCTCACAAACCTGCAGACGAATTTTTAAAGCAGTGTCTCAGTGTACCACTGCTGAGAGGGTCAGAAACGCCAAGAGCTGTGCCAATCAGTGAGCACAGATTTGTCAGCCAAAACCTTTGTCCCATCTTATCAGATTGCCCTATTGCTCTGTGGGTAATCATAACAGACTCTGGATTTCCTGGCACAGGCATTTGATTTGCAAAGTAGCCCTACTCATAGTTGTTTCATTAAAATTTCGCAGCTAATGCATGACTAGCTGAACGTGCACTTCAGCCTTGGCAGTTTACAATAAACTGTCTTATTGTGCTGAGATCTTTGGATCACATGACCTTTAGAACCTAGTTATGGTGCTGTACTGCGTAGCCTGATCTATTTCCCTTGAACCACATCATCAAGAGGTCAAAGACTCTTGGGCCTGCCACAGCAGACCTGCAACATGTTACATATACACATACAGTACATACAAATTAAATACATGTTAATTATATACAAACAGTATGCACACTAGGTTTGGGTGATATTACAGTATTACGGTATCCCAGGGAATTTAAAAATAGCAATGGTATTCCTTTAAATACCTATGAAAAATCTGTGTAATGTGCGCTGCTCATAATAAACGCCTGAAGAGTGTGTGTTCAGCAGCAGCACTGCCTGTGTTTGAAGATGCTATAAAAGTAATGACAGAACTCCTGTAAATGATGTGAGCCTAATTTATCAAATAAAGAACCTGTCAAAAAAAGCTAATTTTATGCTCTTATACTTGGGCATATGTGACAATGTGACAGCCTCTTAGTAGAAGAGAAAGCACATGGCGAATGCAAACTACAACCACACACACACAACCACACACACACACACACACACACACACACACACACACACACACACACACACTTACCATAGAGGGCCTTGGCACTCATCTTGCTGTCTGATCTAGCCACCCCACTGAAAGAAGAGGTAGAGGCAGGGTTAGTGTGTCTGCTCTTCATCCTGTGTCCCTAGCCCACGTTGCATGTGTGTGAAACTCCCTCACCACTGCTGAGTGTTGTGCACTGGGTTTGGATTCAGATTTTCGAGTCTCTGGAAAAGGCTAAGGGTGGAGTGAGGTAAAGGGGGGTGACGGGG
>JABJVR010007562.1:0-11392 GCA_025773905.1 Chitala chitala | reverse complement strand
CACCAAGCACAGGGAGAACATACAAACTCCACGCACACAGACCCAAGGCAGGAATTGAACCCCAGGCCTGGAGGTGCGCGGCAACAGTGCTAACCACCGTGCCGCCGCCTTATCAGTCATTTCTTACAAAATAATTTTACTTCCAAGCTTTTCAAGCTCAACATTTTAGTGTGTGTTTTATTTAAATTTATTATTATTTTTTTATAATCTGTAAATCTGATTTGCAGATACCATGTTTTTGTCCAACACTGTTATTAAACTTCTCTTGCACCAGAGATGCTTGTAGTCTTTGCTTGAATGACTGGGAGAGAGTTATCTGTGGGAGCTCAGCTGTATCTCCACCCCATCAACATGAGGTCTCATTATCAACTCTATGGCTTAGATATTTTTGGCCTTTTTGTCAACCATAGTTAGTCACAGTTAACATCTCGCTTCTTGGTGTTAACTGGGCTTTGTGACACAAGTATGCTGAAAGTAGGTGCAAATGATACATTTAGCTACAAAGAAGGCTGTTGATTTTATATCTCGGGTTTTAATGCAGGGCTCAGGTACCCAGCTCTGGCTTGGGGCCTGGCCAATGTGAAGACGAGGAATCTCTCTCTCTCTCTCTCTCTCTCTCTCTCTCTCTCTCATTACTGTTAATTGACCTTAACAGTACTCAGCCCCCTCGTACCATTCTTGTGACATGTCTAAAACTTCATTTGGTGAAGACTCCTCTACCTCAAAATAACTACCTGTCATGCACATGTTAAGATGTGCATTTTGTTAATGAGCATCAAAGGATAGCCTGTTTCTCCTCCAGACAGCTCCACAACTACTCCCTCTGTGTTTGTCACAGTGTTAAAGGCTTTAAATATTTAGGCATAGCCATTGCAACCTTCTTTGTTGGTTTTTTTTTTTTTTTTAAATGTATGCATTTTATTGTTTGGAAGGTTCACCCATGATGAAATTCAACCATGCATGTTTTACAGTTTCAGTTTATCTGCATTGGAAGATTGCCCCAAATATATTTTGTTGGATGTTCATTGTTAATGCCTGAATATTGGCAGAACTGTACTGCTCACGCATTACACATTACCACTCATTAACACCTCTCTGATGATACTTTATTATTATGATTTTTGCAATTATAGCGTCTAACAGCATATCCTTTCAGTGTATGTGATATGTAAACATGAGTTCTGCTATTCAGCTGAATTTAGCACAGGTCTTAAAAATAAATCTCCATTTGTGCGGAAAGAAGGGTTTTGTTACCTTACAGCTAGATTTCACAACTTAAAATTAAGACGTTCACAGACAATGTGGTATTATTAGAGTACTGTGTATTTTTATTTATTTATTTATTTATTTATTTTTTTAATAAGCAATTTTACATTTTAAATTTTGGAATTGAGACTTATGTTACTCTATGTATTGCGCGCCAAAGCATTGCAGTGCTTGATTGTGTTTAAAGCAGAAAGCATGCTGTGAGTAGTGGTGTTGATTGCAGTCTTGGGGGGCTTACATAGCTGTGCTCTTGCAGTAGGGTAAGGAAGGCTGCTACATTAACAATGCATTGCATTGCCTGGCATATTGTAACCTTTGCCTGGAAGAAGTGTAGGTGCTGCTTTTTGCCTGGTGGGGGGAGGGTGTCTGGTTGAATGTTCTGGGTTGTCTTGCAGCCATCCCAGGAAGTTAATGCTCAGGCATTGCTCAAGGACCTGTCTCTAACAGGAAATGGGAATGCAGAGACCCGTGTTGAGGGCAGTGTCGTTGTGGGGCATTGCAGGTAACCTGCAGATGTGACCGTCTGGTCTGGACTACACAGGCTTTGTGTGACTTGTGATAGTAAAGTCGCCTTTTTAAAAACTTGTTTAAGTCCAGCAAAGACCGCTGCTGTGAACTGAACCATGCGGGACTGATCTCACCTTCTGCACGGTACAAACGGCTGAGCAGGGTGTAGAGCTACGCTATCCCATCAGTCAAACAAGCATGATGCACATCTGTCCAGAGTTCATGTTCATTCTACTCCTTACTACTTGATTGACACTAGATTTGGCATATTTTAAAGCAGTTTGCAGTCATTTTCCAGTCACATCGTTTGCCACTGAAATCTTTTTTTTTTATTTATTTTTTTTTAAACCTGCAACACTGTGCTTATAGTCTCTGTAGCTTGCCTGTTTTAGAGCTGCTGCTGCTGATATGGAATTAGATTGTATTTATGGAGATTTTAAAGCCATGTCCAAGATAGCATGAGATCAAATTGTCACCTTTTCAGCACTTCATACATGCCACCACTTCTGTTTATGCTATATTTATGTCTTGTTGACATTTGCAAATATTTTTGGTGTATGTAGCTTTGTCGCCTGTTTCTACAGGGCTATCCCTGCTTGCTACCAGCGAGAATCTGTAATGTGTAACAGGATTAATGCTCAATTAATTGGGCCATGAAAAGCATAATGACCACGTACCCCTTTGAGTTTAGTCAAGGGGCATCCCTCTTCTTAAAGCTCTTTCAAAGATAGTTTGCGCTCAGATACAGTTAAATGAAAACATGTAAACAAGCCAACCAGATTTTGCTCCTGTTTGAAGGTTCTGTGCCATAATGAGGAGATAAAGATTCCTCTGCAGTTATTAGGCTTGCATCAGTGTTTGGTGAAATCCCCTGCTGTAGAGCTGAGGATTCTCAAGCTTTCAGTTTATAAGGATAGTGAGTACATACCATGTGAGAAGTGCCGGGGCTATAGGTTTTGCAGGGATAACCACAAGGCCTCGGAAGAGTCTGCCCTGTGTGACGTGTACCGATCTGGGTCAGCAAGACAGGTGCGTCTTGCGTGTTCCCGTTCACCTGAGTCCTGCATGTCAGGGTGAGCTGATGAAGCTGACCTGGTAGGCCGACGCGCAGTACGTGTGCCTGCTGATGTTTTAACCACAGAAGCTTTGAAAAGGGTGTTAGTTGAAATGTAACAAACCTCCATTTGCTAACTCCTCCTTTGGTCAACCTTGTGGTCCACGTAGTACCCACGTGTTTAGTCATAGGCTTCCTGTCCTGCTATGCAGACAGATGGTGTCATGACCCTGTTGGCCTCGTGCCAGCTTCAACAGGCATGTTGCACAAGATGTCGTGTGCTCTGCCTTTCTAAGCAGAGTTGCTGAAATTCCCTTGTGTCTGTTGGTATATTTAGGGACTCATGTATATGAATACATTTGTCCCTACCTGAGAAAAACCTTTAGAACTGTATATGTAGTTGTGTGGGTTTTTTTTTTTTTCTTTTCTTTCTTTTCTTCTCCTCTAAACATTGTACAGTGTCCTCCACATAAGACTAAACCGTGATGTGTTTGAGAATCTGCTTCAGCTCTGTAAAGTGAAGATGTATCAGAGGCTGCGAGTTTCAGGTGTGTCTTGAAGAATTATACTTTTATGACACCTGTAACACTTCTGAATATGTGTGAAAACTGGTGTCACTGTGTTATTTCTGACCTTTGAGCCCTGGAAGGTTATATGGGGCAGTTATACTGTTCTGTAGTGCTGACAACCCTAAGGATCGCTGTCAGCAGTTAGGCATATGCAATGTCCCAAGGAAAAGTATGTCGACTCCAGCTGGAAAAATTACACCTTGGACCAGGAACAGTATCTCATACCACAGTATACTGTATGGGTGGTGTGATGACAAAGGCTGCTTGACATGTTTAGAATTTTCTTAAACTCAGGTAAAATCAGCCCAGGTCAGAGCGGCCGTGCAGGCTTCTGTATACTGATGTGGTCCTTAAAGTCCGCTCTTACAAATTCTTTCACAAATTCTTAGATCTGAAATTTACATGCACAAAGCTCTTAAAAAGGTGCTCGTGTTTAAAAGTTTACGAGTGGATATTTTTATTGGAGCATTTTTGAAAAAATTTCAGTTGTGCCAATGCTCACAGTAAGGATTGTATTCCTATTTTTTATTTATTTATTTTTTGCTTAAAATCTTTAAATGTCTGATACAAATGCATAGCCATGATGCAAAAGGTGATAGTGACGTATTTATGTCATTAGAAGTATAAGAATAAGAATAAATAACAGGTGTGGGAGGTGGTATTTAGCACCACTGTGCTCTGGGAGTAATTTTATCCAGGCAGTGGGAAGGCGAGAGCGTTGACCTACCTGCCACGGCTGTTGGACGAGGCAGGGAAACCTGAGGCGGTCAGGAAGCTCACGCAGTTTGTCACAACCTTGTCCAGCCTGTGTTGCTCATTCGATCGTAATGAGCCTGCTTTTGTTAGGTGGTGTCTACGGTTCTTAATCGGGGAATACATTAGTGAGTGAGGGAGTGGTGTGGTGTCGTGCTTTCCCATGCACCGTAGTCGTCTACCTGGTCCAGCTGACAGAGGTTCAATACTTTTTTTTTTTTTTTTCCCCCCCTCTCCCTCTTTCAGGGACAAGATGCATTTCCTCTTGATAAACTGCTAACTGACTGGTCACACATCAAAGAGCCATTCTGAGATTTTCTTCTGTCTCAGTAGACCGTCAGAGTAGTGTTTGCCTCTGGTTTATAGGCAGTCACATGCTCCATGTTAAATTGGATGTGTTTAGTGATCATTAAAATGTTTAACACCAGCTCCTCTTGCCTGCCTTCTCATTTTTTATGCTGAAAAGTTGTTTCATTAAGTACAGATACTTGCAATAAATTTGCCCCCCTCCCCTTTACTGAGTTTGTACACTGGTACGTGTGAATGGCTGTCACAGTAAAAAATAAGGTGCTGTTCTTGGTGCAAATAACACTGGATGTCAGTGAACACCTGTTGGCTGAGGGAGGAGGAGATGAAGAGTGACCGTGGACCCAGTTTGGTGCCCCATGTCTCACTCGGATATCATCATGGAGCGATCCGCTTTGGCCAGCTGAATACAGATGTGAGGCTTTTAAAAATGCATTGGAAAGCACGTTGGCTTTGGACTGGTTTGAGCTAACAGATGGTTCTCCAAGCAAGCCTCCCAGTAAGGACAGTGTGGCTGCTGTTAAACTACAGCATGGACAGGCCTTTGACCAAGAGCTGGTGCGGCTCTGGATGTCAGAGCCTGCCGTTTTCTTTTCAAGCTGGTGTGACACTTCCTTTGCTGTCAAAGGCAGCCTATGCCCATGGCCCATGTGTTATTCAAGTGTGGAAATGAAGTCGGAAGGTGTTATTCATCTGTGCTTGAGTCCAGATGTGAGGCCTGTGAAGAATGTGGAAATGGGATCTCAGGAAACATTTCGTTATTATGCCATGTGGCTGAAGTTGTGTTGCATAACTAGACTATGGGTCCCACAGGTCCATGACAGATTCAGGCCTGTTACATAACAGATAACAGCCCTTTAGGCTACACAACCCCTCACCCCTCCTGGTCATCCCTATGCTCACCAGACCACGTGCAGTGTGTGCGTGTGTCCAGTCATTCTAAGTGTACTCAGGCATTTTACCTCTTAATTCAGGCCAACCCATTCTCGTCTCACTGTTCTTAATTAGTTGTAGTTACCTTATTAGCTATCTGTGTGCGTGACCATGTGACCAATTGGGGAGGGAGTTTAAATATTTACATTTTATTAATTTAGCATTTTTTTGTAAGCCTTTGTCCAAAGCGGCTTACAATGAATAACAGTACACCTGCATGTCACGAACGAGGTCAAACAGTATCAGAGAATCTAACCAACAGTAAGTGCTGTTCTATCATCAAAGTACACACAATTAATATTAGATTATGAAAACTTTTGATACCAAGAATTTGTTGGAAAAGTTAATGAAACATTCCATTCCAAGTCCTGCTGCCTTACTTTATTGTTGCCTCCCCCCCTCCCTTTTTGGAAGGCAGGGGATGTCTCTTCCATGTCTTCACCATGGGACTCAGGGGATCAGTACCTTGTCATTGTCACATGGGTGACATCAGTCACGTCATTCAATGAAGAAAGTGACCATTTCCTAACCAAGTCTTTTCCCGGGTGACACGATGTGTTGTAACCTGAACTGGTGACACAGCTGTGTGATGAAGTGTCCTGCAGTGCCACTGTCCCCAGGTTTTAATGGCACTACTGCAGTGTTTTACGGTGCATTGAGCACATTTACCGCATGGTTTGCCTTGATGTATTTAGACTTCAGGGTTGACAGGGTCAGTCTGTCTCCATGGGGAAGGGATGCTGTGCAGTTGCCAGGAATGTCGACAGCGACCCCCCCGGCACTCCAGTGTTGTCACAGATTACTAATGACAAATAACTTTACAGTGAAATATTTATGAAAATGTTTTTGTCTGTGTAGATCTTTAACTCTTGGGTATTACTGAAATCTTGTAATGGAAAAAAGTCATGCCAATACTGCCCTTTACCATTGGTTCTGTATTTGGTTTGTTTTGGATGCATCTTCTTCCATTTCTGAGTATAGAAAAGGTTATCTTAATTAGAACTTAACCTTTTTCATCAGGAGAGTGTTCCCTTTTTGGTTTGGGCTTGTGTGTACACCTGTTACTTCCTGACCTGTTTATATGGGTAATGCGTTTGCAGTATGCTAAGAAGCCACGCTTCTCATTTTTGTTGATATGATTCATATCGGACATTCCTGTAGTGTCCATGCAACCAGTGTGACACTGACAAAGAGGTGGGTGTGGTACGTCTGACCATGTTGTGTAACGACGAGGAGAGGTTCTTTTTAGAATAGCCCAACCCCATAAACATAAAACTAAGGGCAGAGGCTTAGAATGACATTAATTCATATTGGGTACCATAGTGTTATCTCAGTAAGTTAACAGCAAAGTGAGGAAAGTCAGTCCCACTCTTTCAGAAGGGATAAAGAAATATTGACACATCCCAGACAATTTCATACGGTTCGTGCACGAGTGTGTGTGCCTTGTTTTGCCTTTGTGTTTGTTGACGACACTCAATACTCCAAGCCTGAATTTGGAGTTGTTCCACAAATGAGCTGTGAAGGTTGTGGAACAGTTACAGTGAATAGAGTGAGTGAGCTCAGCACTACAGATGTGTTACCTTGTTACCCCCCTGCCCCCCAGAATCGCACTTCCTCTCCAGATTGTTTCCTGCTCTAGTTGTCTGGCTTGTTTGGCTTCAGCTTGCCCCCCAAAAGCTCGTTTAACAATGTCCTATTGTGGTGTTGGGTTGAAAGGGCCTTTGGTTCAGCCAAGTGGCTTCCTATGCTGCCCAAAGTGTGCTGAATGTTAAAGGATGACTTGTGTTCTCTCACAGGCCACCATGTACCTACAAGAAAATCAGATGCCTTGGAGCGTGAAATGTTGCAAAACATGGCTGCGCGTTTTATTTGGGGGGACGATATGAAGAATGTAAGCCATAGTTTAAATTTTTAAGTGGTTTTTAGTTGTTAGCTACTCTGGGTTGAGTAGTGTTCCTCCAGTAGCTCTAGGGAAGAAGTGCTTTGGTTGACACAGACTCCAGTTTCTGCTGAATGTAGTCATATTTGTTAAAACATGTTTGTCACTGAGTCAAAGCCACCCAACAGGGTGTAGGCTGATCTGAAGAGTAAGAACGAGAAGCTTCTGGAGATGCAGATCTCCTACCTTTAAGAAATGTGGTTACCCTGAATTATTTAATAAAACTGCCCATCAGTTTCTGTAAATTTAAGCTTTTTGTTGGAAGCCCAATCCCCCTGTTGGGACCAGCATCACCAAACAGCCCTTAGGGACACATTTACAGTATTTACCTCAGTTTGAAGCTCTGTCTTGTACAATATAAATAGGCCCATATAAGACTTACATTTGAAAAGAGGCTTTAAAAATGAATGTATTGAAGCTGTTAATGTCATTAATTGTCATTATGAGGTTATCTAGCAGAGGAGTAGGAGATGGACAAGAATCTGAAGGCATAGGCACTGGTTGGCCAGGGTAGAGAGACCCATTCGTGCTCACATGGATGGCAGTTCCTCAGGGTATGCTACAGGAGGTCAGGTGAAAGGTCACAGAGCAGAGCACATATGGGCAGCTGCCCTCAGCTGAAGACACACAGATGCAAAACTGCCCATGGGTCTCTTCCTCATCTGGTATCTTCTGCTCATCCCTTATGGTTTCCAAGGTTCAGAGCACTTTTTTTTTTTTTTTTTTAAGAATCTTTAAAGCAGCAAAGACTTTTGATCAAACAGTCTTTTTGATCATCTTTCTGTAAATCAGCAGCTCCTTTTCTTGGTTTACTGCCAGTCTCCCAGGAGTCCATCGTCTGTCTGTAAAGGGTGAACTGAGGGGACCACTTTAATGGAGGAGTCGTATTTCCTTCACGTTTTCCTTGCTTTGCTTCAACTATTCTAAGAGCAAGCAGCCCTCTGTGGCCTCCCAGGGTGAGGAGCACGGTGTTCCTGCTCCACAGCACTGAGGCAGCCAATCTCCAGTAGAAACGGGCGGCTCGACCTTCTCTACAGGAGTCCTCTCCTCCAGCTGGTGCCGCTTCCCCGCCTTTCTGTTGCTGTCAGTGTCCGTTTTCTGGGTAACTTGATGCAGTGTTGCAGTTGTTGATAACAAAAAATGCCATGATCCCATGAAATCAACTAAATTTTGATGCAAACGCAGAAAGTACAATTGTTCAGTAAGTTGCTATGACACTAGCAAGCTTTGATGAACGTTACTGTATACCTTTCATTGTGATGGTACACACACTGCTCACACAGACGTGTCCAGAGGAAAGACTCTCTGGTGTTAAAATGTTACTGTAAGTGTTGGTTGTCTCTCAGTATTGTAGTTATTAAACCACAGAATGGTTGTGCTTTTCTAACATGCTCCCAGCTCCTTCTCCACGTGAAGTGACACACATTACCCCCCAGCAACGATCATAAGTTGTGTATGACTTTTTTTTTTTTTTATGCAAATCCCATTAATTTATCTTCATTGTAGCTGGGTGTGTTGACAGCTGTGGGTGGTTAGACCTAATTAAGAGAAATTTCCTGTTCTAACCCACCATAGAGACCCTGGAGAATCCACTGTAATCTTTAGTCCTTGCTTCATCAATGGTAAATGCAGAACCCTGACTCTTGAGTTTTAATTAATGTCTTCAAAAATACGTTAATTAAAACTTCCTTTAAACTTAAACAACACAGCATGATTATCCCTAAACTACTCAAGGTTCTCCGCCCCCAAATCAAAGTAGAAACCCCCCCCCCCCCAATCACCACTTCATTCTATAGCACACACCAGCAAATTAGACAGGGCAAAGATGCAATTGTGCATTTTTAAAAGTTGTTTGCATTTTACTATAATTTTAAATGACTGAATGTTTTTAATTGAGAAATTAACTTATGATTTTAAGAGTATATTACAACAACCCCCTGTTCAAATAGGATTTAGTTTTTCAGCCCATGTGCTTAACTGCTGTGTTACTGGCTGTTTTGTATTGGGCATTAATCACTTGTACAGCCCTATAGCCTACCAGTTGAGCCCTCAGGATGCTAATACTGTTAGTTAGGGTTTACATTACACTACTGCTTTGGACTTGTACTTCATCGGTACTGTTCTTCTCGCTGACATGTGCCGAATAAACTCCTTTTGCTGGCTCTTATTTTCCCTGAATAAACACACGGTGCCTGTCATGTGTAGTGGCTATAATGCACACCTCGGTTCTTCATGTTTCTGCCTTTTTCTCGACAGTCAGCTCATGGACTTAAAGTTCCTTTTAAGAAATGATAGCGTACCAAACCTCCAAAT
Source organism: Chitala chitala (assembly GCA_025773905.1). NCBI lineage: Eukaryota > Metazoa > Chordata > Actinopteri > Osteoglossiformes > Notopteridae > Chitala > Chitala chitala. The sequence continues at coordinate 1,752 of JABJVR010007562.1, read as the reverse complement.
AACGAGTCACACCATTCCCCTATTAATCAGTATCTGTTTTGAATATACACAGATAGTAGAGGAGCACATGCTTAAAACGTGCTTTAGCTGCAAAAATGAGTTCTTACTATTTTGCCTTAGTAAATAGGTTCAAAAATCATGGTGCAAAGAGTCTATTATACAACAGAGGAAGATTTCCAAAGCATTAAAGCATGACTGTTAATGCTCATGCAGAGATTAACAATATAATTTTGGGATGGGGGGGAGGAGTATTGCTGCACAAAGCCGTGCTTGTAGGTAACAGTAAGACTGTGCTTTTTGCAGTAGAGGAATAACCTGATGTTTTTTCTTTTTGTGGAAGATGTTTTATCTGGTAACGACAATTTGGAAGTACAAGGGCTTCCTATGGTGTGTGCAGTCCATCTTCCATAATGTCTTTGGTTCCCTCTCACAGAGAAATCTCCTGATCTTTCTCTTCTGCGAAGACAGGCTTGTCTGTAAACTGATGAGCAAAGTTATTGAGCTTGAATTTCGATGCGCTCATTTTCCAGTTATGAAGTCTAAATTAGAATAATCAGTTCTAAATTTAAGGCATGTGTGTCCTTTTTCTCTAAGCCACAAATGAGCCAAAATGAATGCTGTGAAGCCGTCTGCCGTTTATGTTAACTCTGCTTTTTAGTCTGGGCAAAGCGTAGACGTTTGGTGGTTTATGAAATCGGATCTGAAACAAACATGCAGTCGTGATTAAGGCTTTCCACAGCTATCACTGAATTCCACTGAATGTACTGTTGATGGAGGCGCTAGTGGAGATGATGAGGTCAAGGATGTGAAAGGTCACTTTTTATTTATTTTAATTCTTGACAGAGACATTTAACCTAAAACACCTGGTCTACGCATTGTATTCTGTCTGCAGAAGTGACCCATTTGATAGCAGCACTTTTTTTTTTTTTTTTTTTAATGTAATGGTACAGGTGGTGAGATGGTGGGGTTGGTGACTAGTGCATCTCCAGCTCAGTGCTCTGTAACACAGGCACAATGCAAATTAAGCTGAGATCCAGCTGTGCTAACATCTCACAGCGGTATAATGGATTTAATACTGAAGGGCAAAGTTCAGGCGCCCTGTTGTAATAGGTGAATTTCTGATACGCAGATCTTGTGATGGTGCAATATCCTGACCTCACTGAGCACTGCAATCATAGTGTGTGGGGAGGGGAATTTTCCTGTTTTAGCAATAGCTGTCATCCCATGCTTTAAATATTAATGTCGTCTTGGTGTGCTGACGGTTAGTTACGAGACAAACGTAGACAAATGCGGTGAACCTCTGTGTTGCGATGGCTGGACTTCGATGCTTTCACTGCTGTATTGCTGCTGCTTGAGTGCACACACCCAGAAAATGTTTTTTACTGAGGTATGTTCTGTTGGGGATATGCCATCTTTGGGTCCAAGCTGTACCCAACATTGTTTAATTCGTTTGGTTCTGGTAGTAAGGTGAGCTGTTTATATAATTTTTTTTTTTTTTTTTTAAGTGTCATACATTCAGGCCCTCTGGTTTACGCTCACCAAGCAACATGGCCGAGGTGGTCACATGATTTTTGCAGCACCGAGCCATTTGCTTGTTCTTCACACACTCTTATCAAGGCAGGTGTGTGACAGCCATCCAAAGAAACATCATGGCTGATCTTGGGTAAACATCCTCTAGCTGTGTGTGTGTGTGTGTGTGTGTGTGTGTGTGTGTGTGTGTGTGTGTGTGTGTGTGTGTGTGTGTGTGTGTTT
>JABJVR010007561.1:0-11394 GCA_025773905.1 Chitala chitala | reverse complement strand
TGACTGGGGCTATACACACACAACTAGGGGATGGGACTGTACACACAGGGCCAGATTGACTGGGGCTATACACACACAACTAGGGGATGGGACTGTACACACAGGGCCAGATTGACTGGGACTGTACACACAGGACCAGACTCACTGGGACTGTACACACACAACTAGGGGATGGGACTGTACACACAGGGCCAGACTGACTGACACTGTACACACACGACTAGGGGGTGGGACTGTACACACAGGGCCAGACCGACTGACACTGTACACACACGACTAGGGGGTGGGACTGTACACACAGGGCCAGACCGACTGGGACTGTACACATGTAATGTTGTAAGTATTTCAGTAGGCAAGAATAAGTTTAAATTTCTACTTTCAAAATTTCAAGTGAACGCAGTTGATAGTCATACCAACTATAAGTACATGTAGTGATACAAAATTTTGTTTCTCCAGGACCATGGTGCAACATAGGCACAGGGACTATAAATATAAAGCAGAGAGCACTAAATATAATGAGTACTGTATAACTACTTTTGTTTTAAGACATTTGTTTAGAAACCTTTGTGTCACAATTGACCAGGACATAGTAAACATTACAGGTGAAGCATATGGGTAAACAGCTTGTGAGATAGGGCTGTTGCACATTTTTATGTTAATTTAGAGCTTGCAGTATAAAGTTCCCAGTGTGGTGAGCAGCAGTGTGGACAAGAATAAAGTGACAGGTGCTCTGGACTGCAATATGGAATTGTAGTTAATAATATACAGTCAATATGTAAAGTGCTGGGTGCAGTGGACTGTTATTGTGAGATTAAACACATTTCTGCAGAAAGTGTGAGCTGTGAGTTGTTTGCTGTCAGCTGATTTAAAAAGGAGATACAACGATGTGCATGTCAAAGTTAAATTAATATTTCAAGACTTCAGGACTGATTTTTCTTGTATGAACCAACATTTAAAATGCATAAAAATTTTAATGAATTAAGCAAATTATGAAATGAATCTATTAATCGTTAAATACTTGGCGTGTTGTCCATGTCTGTACTTTAATGCCTGTAATATTCAGGTGGAAACGCAGAAGGTCTGCATTTAACAGGAGAAGAATTGTGAAATGCTGGGTGTAAATGTTGTGTCTTCCCTTCCGGAGATGGAGTATAAGTAACACTGCAGTGTGCTCACAGCCAGAAGCACAAGATAATGTTATTAAAATGTAACTGCATATTGGGCCAGCGCTTTGCAGATTATGATAGCAGACTGGGAGCCATTGTAAAGATAATAATTGTTTTCCTCTTCCAAGAGAAAGCAAGTAGATATTTGGGAGTTCATATTTTATTGCTGCTTCATTTTCTGAGAAAATGTCATAAAAGATAACATGTGATTGAGGAGCACCTGTATTTGGCAGCAGTCCATGTCCTGGACAGAGAGATGATGTCTGACAGTGTGCTCTGATTCTGCTAGGCTTCCACACTCTTCAGAGATCCACATCAGCCCATTTCTAATTTGCATAAATCTGTAGTGCATTTTAGCCTAAGGCTCTGTTCAGCCCAGACCAACTTTGAAGTTAGTGTGCATCAGCCCTGCATCAGCTTGAAGCTCTATTTCTGTAGTTTCGAATTTTTCAGTAAAATATATGAAGTATGTTCCCTAGAGTTTGTGAAATGTTCCAGCTACCCTCCTGCATTCGTTTGACTTATAGGGAAATCACACCACTCAGCACTTTCTCCCTGAGTTCTTGGGCTCTTTAATAAAACTTGTCCTTGTTTGTAAATGTTCAGCTGCACAGTCAGTTTCTCCTCATTTCCTTTTCCAGACACTATACTTAGATGTGACACACAGATGGACTGAATTGTGTCTTACATTTACTCTGAATGGTATAATGTCAGCATGGTCGCGGGGGTGTGCAGCCAGTTCACTGTGGGTCCCCAGAGGCTTTTTTTTTTACTGCAAACTGAAGATTTTGGGTCATCTTTTATGACGTGATCTGGCCTTAGCTTTAGTTCTGCTTTATCAATGTTTTAAGTAACTTGAGGCAGCACTGTTGTGAAAGGCACTATGTAAAAACAAACTGAATTGACTTTTGTAACTTGTGACACTGTTATAGCAGATGACTGAAACATTTAGGCATAGCTGTTTTGGACCTTCTGCAAATCATGTTGTGGTTCTAATGCCTTAGCTTTCTAGGGGCAATATGGAGGGGTGCCAGAACAGTACTGATTTTATGGGTCACAATGAAGGGTATGTTGTCTAGTATAGACAAGAGGGTGAATGATAAATCTCTGCATGTTGGCATGATGAACTGCGGACCTGAATGCTGGCTTCAGCGGGACAGGACAGAGTGATAGATGAACCTGGCATGGGTCTCTTCAAGCATGGTGACCTTAGTGAAATGCAGAGTTTATCACTCGTGTCTCATCACTTGTCACTCTGGATTAAAGTCAAATCAGGTTCTTGGAGCACTGTACATTTAGCTCTCCAGTGGCTGGCTATTAATCCATGAATGTGAATGTTGAGCAAATCATGACCCAGGTTCAACATTATGAGCCAGCTACAGTATGTCTGTTCTCATAATGTCCCCATGTTCCTGTCACCCGGCAACCTGCTGTTATGCCTTGGACACTCCTCCTGTCTAAGAGATGAATGGAAAGAGGAAGAGTAAAGGGTGCATGTGCAGGGGGCAGGGCGAGGATGTGATGTGTTTATAGAGATGCATATGGCAGGAGGCGGGGCAGAGGATGCAGGATGGCTTTCTCTCATGAGCTGGAGTAAACAGCCATCTGGGGACCAGGCTGGAGGGGAGGTTGTGCCTTTCTGGTCAGGTTGAGGCAGTGGACAGAAAGGGAAAAGGCTTGTCAACGGTGAAGGGGGATACCAGCCTACCCTACAAGGTTAGTCTGTGCCTGACTCTGTGTGTGTGTGTGTGTGTGTGTGTGTGTGTGTGTGTGTGTGAGAGAGAGACTTTCTATCACAGGGACAGAATGCAGGAGAGTACAGTTGTGTGTGAACATGTTTGTGTGTATTTATGACAGACTGACAGAATGCAGGAGAGCAGAGTGGTGTGTGAATGTGTTTGTATGTGTGTGTTTTTGTGTGTGTTTGTGTGTGTATGTGTGACTTTCTATCACAGGGACAGAATGCAGGAGAGTAGAGTGGTGTGTGCTTATGTTTGCATGTAAGTGTGTGTGTGTGTTTATAACAGTGATGGAATACAGGACAATACAGTGGTGTGTGATCATGTTTATGTGAGTGTGTGTATTTACAAAACACACTGACAGAATGCAGGAGAGTACAGTGGTGTGTGAAGGTGTCTGTGTGTATGCCTGGCCAATGCACAAACATACAGAGTTCTTCGCTGAGGCTCCAGCTCCATGCAGTCTACCATGGCAGCCCGAATAACCCCTCCCCCATCCCCTGTCCTGCAGTTCTGCCTCTTTTCTGTCCCCTGGGGACCAGAGCTTCTGTCACCACCATGCTGCAAGCCGGTGGCCCCCTCTGGCTTCTGACCCTTTTTGGATTCTGCTGCTGCTGCTGCTACCTGTGTGATTCCCAGGGTGAGGGTTATCTCTTACTTAGGCCATCCTTTCTGGCTCTGTGCCCTCGCTCTTGGTGCAAGAAGTGTGGGTGAGACTGAGAAGGAAAAAACCATTTGCCATAAAAATCACATTTTCTGTGATGGATATCAGGCTGTTTTGGGTAATTCATTTGCTAAACAAAGACATGTACAGGGAGGCTAAGAAAACAGTGGAGATAATATAGAAGATGCTAAATGTAGAACCCCATTTTAGACAATGGCAAATAAATGCTCACTGGGTAATAGTGTGTGATTATTACCAATGTTTCACCATGGCTCCTGTACACTTGGACAATTCGTCCTGCTCAGTAAGTGTTTTGTCACGTCTATCAATATATTTCTCAATGATGCTAAGCAAAGTGATTCAGTTATGATGTAACATTGGAATAGTAAGCTTTAAAGAAGAATTTAACAACTAGCTAGCACTACTTATGTGTATTAAAACAACAAAATGTTCAAGGTGAGATCCAACAGAGTGGTTTTCACAAAAGGTGGAAGCCACAGAAATGATGGGCAGTATTTACAAAGATGACGTCAGTCTATATAATGGAAGTGGGTAGATGGATGATTCTTTAATTAGACTGTAATCTGAAAGAGTGGTAACAATTAGACTGTAGCATAGTCTTTGTGTCGACATAGCAAGGTCTAATCAGTTACACCCAATAAACCCTTAGACACAGTTAAAAGCATGCATACCATATTAAGACAATGGTTTGCTAGGTAAATTGTACACATTTTTTTTAACCTGGAAACCACAAATTTATCAATATTTTAAATCAGTGTTTGTGTTATAATTTATGACTTGGAAAAAATCCACAGTATATTAATTGAAATGAAATATTGACCTTTATCTTAAAAATTGAAAATATTTTTCAAATGTTTTGTGAGCTTTAATTAAAAGATACTGCATGTTGATATTGTTTTGAATAGATGTGTGTGATACAGTAGAACACAAGACAAGTATGTCCAGTTATCCTTCACGTTAGTAAGTACTGCTAAGCAGTGATGTCAACAGTAACATGTTTAAAGGGAAAAGTAACAAAGCCATTTAGTGTATAGAGCGTTAATGAGATTTGAAACTGGAGCCATCATTTCCTCATTAATGGGGTAAAATTGATGGAACAGCACCATTGCACAGATGTCAAGGGGGAGACACAGCTGCTCTGCCATTATACAATCTGATTTTCAGAGAAACACCAGCTTTCTTTCTGTCCTCTGTGGAAAATGCCTCCCACACAAATAGTCAATGAGTCAGTGATGTTGGGTTAATGCTGTGTAACCACAGACTTGCGGGATCTGTCAATTATGATAAAATGGCAAGAATGGTATTTATTTACTCAGATTGGCAATTTATAGAGAGAGGAAAGCAGACGGCAGCCTGTTTGTTTCAGCTCAGAATATTGGCATGGATTTTCGTGGTGCACACGTGCACCATCAGCTGGAGACCGTGATGTGACGCTCATGTGCCGCTGCATATAAAAATGATCAGTTTTACAACATACACACAGACATAAAGGAAATGACAGGAAATATTGTCCATCATTTTTCACAAAGACCACAGTAAATGGGTGTGGGGTAGGTGGATGTGGGAACAAATTTTGTGATGTTTGTGCCCCACTGATGGGTGACTGTGATGTTGTCATGTCAGAGCACTATGGGCACAGGCCCATATAAACAAACATGATCTATTTTACAATATACCAGCATATAAAAAGGAATTGAACCTACGTTTATGATTCACATACAGTATGTCATAAGACTACAAAAAACAAAGTGGGAGCACAAATTTAAAGGCCTTATTCAATTCATGTTTTCCTCTGAGAAATTCCTTGGAAAACTAGAGCAGAAGTCACCAGAAAACTGAAAAAAAAAAAAATTATAGCTTGATAAGAATCAGTAGGTGATGAAGTTAAATGCAGAGCTAACGGAGCCCTAGTAGTGCAGAGCTGAAGTATCGTGCCGGTCTGCAGTTATATGAAGGCATTACGCAGTATGAGGTCATAGAGCTGACAAGCACACCCACTACTTACATCCTGTACATATACAATATATTACTTGAGCTTAACGAATTGGAGAAAAGCATGCCTGATCTGCACCTGAAAATTCAGGTGCAGGTTTCAGTAATGTTCATTCTTTTGCTTGTTCTGAGCTTTTTTTTTTTTTTTTTACTACAGTCAGCAGCTGTCAATCATGGTGGTAAAAAAGGAAAGGTAGACATATCAGCCAAACACATGCAGATCAGCCAAACACATACCATATGGTGGTTCTGAAAGTGTGTGATAGGGAAGTTAATAGGGATGAATGTAGGAAAAGGTGCCTTTTATGCTTACTGTACTGGTGGAATCAATAAGTGGTCAGTATAGGATCAAAGAAACAGTCCGATTTAAAAACAGATCTTAACACTGAACTGGTACTCAAACCTGTGTATTATACCTTATAATGACCTGATAATAACTAGTTTAAATTATTATACCTGATAATAACTTGTGTAAAGGCCATGCTTCTTCAATGTTTGCTACTTAGGGACACCAAATCTGTCTTCTTACGTCCAGACAGAAGACAAGCTCTTCAGGCACCTCTTTAGCAGGTACCAGAAGTGGGTGAGGCCAGTGAAATACCTCAATGGGACCGTTTGCGTAAAATTTGGATTAGCTATCTCTCAGCTGGTAGACGTGGTGAGAATGACTTTCAGCTAAATATCCCGTTACACCAAAATACAGCGTTACTCAGCACTAGCTCATTGTAATATGTATGTGAAATGTTGTAAGTCACTTTGGATAAAAGCGTCTGCTAAATTAATTTATATATTTCTATATCTATATTATTCATAAGTATATAAATGTATTTTGAAAATGTATTACATGTGCAAAACTAACAAATTATTACTAACAATTGATTATTGTTGATGCACCAATATTATAATATAACACACACTGTTCCTATTTTGGCTGTGTTTGTATAACTCCTAAAACATGAACACGGTACACTTTCCTGTGTTGTCGCAGGATGAGAAGAATCAGCTCATGACGACAAATGTGTGGATGAAACAGGTTTGCATTTTCTATGCTATCATTTTCCAGGCGACATGCACGGGCACAGGAATTAAGACACTTCATCCTAAGGACATTAACTTTTGCTCTACTGCTTAATTTAGCACAGCTAAAACCAGACATCATGAAACTTGTAGCCCTTATCCTGCAGTAAACTGAAAAAAGTCCCTGTTAGAGACAACAGTAAGTAGCCCATGGGTACAGACATTTTTTCTTAATTCCTTTCTACTCAGGAATGGGTTGATGTGAAGCTGCGGTGGAACCCTAAGGAGCACCAGGGAATTACTTCCATCCGTGTTCCTCCTGATTCCATCTGGACTCCCGACATCGTTCTGTACGACAAGTAGGTTTTTTAGTGCTTCGTAATTCCAAAAGTTCTTTAAAGAAACGAACATAGCAATAATTCCAGATGTCCACCTTTGAGGTCAGCAGAGTAAAAAAAAAATTATATACTGTATTTCTTGTTAAACATTTTGCTTTTGAGAACTCAGGGGGAACTAGTTGCACAACATAAACTGGACACACAAGAAAATGTCCACTTTTGTTTCGACAGTGCAGATGGACGTTTTGAAGGCACCGTCACAAAGGCGGTGGTTAAGTACGATGGCACCGTCTCCTGGACTCCCCCTGCCAATTACAAGTCATCCTGCGTCATAGATGTTACCTTCTTTCCTTTTGATCAGCAGAACTGCTCCATGAAGTTTGGCTCTTGGACTTATGACGGCTCCCAGGTAGACTAAAAAAAGTTTTCTGTTTTGTATTTACAAATTTATTTCTTTCTCTGACATGCTTTGATGGACTGATCTTCACCACTTTTTGATCAAAAGTATCATCCCATAACATTCCGAAACCAGATATGAGCTTCAATAAACTAGTCAAAGACGATGAAAAAATTAAAATTATTACAGAGCAGTATGATTATAATCTGATTACAAAATATATATAATTTTTAATGGCTAATACAGAAAATCTTTTTACTGTTATTCGTGTGGTTAGATTGTTACCTTCAGACCAGAAAGCAATTTCTAAAACCACTTCAACTTTAAAATATGGTTTCCTTCCCCCACAGGTAGATATTATACTAGAAGACATCCAAGTGGACAAGAGGGACTACTTTGACAATGGTGAATGGGAGATTGTAACTGCTACAGGCAGCCGGGGCTTGAGATCTGATGGTCCCAGCTCCTATCCCTACATAACTTATTCCTTTGTCATCCGAAGACTGCCGCTCTTCTACACGCTCTTCCTCATTGCACCCTGTATTGGCCTCTCCTTCCTCACTGTCCTCGTCTTCTACTTGCCTTCCAACTGCGGAGAAAAAATCTCATTGTGCACCTCAGTGCTGGTGTCCCTCACCGTGTTCCTCCTGGTCATCGAGGAGATCATCCCGTCCTCATCCAAGGTCATCCCGCTCATCGGGGAATATCTAGTGTTCACCATGATCTTTGTGACGCTCTCCATAGTGATCACTGTGTTTGCCATCAACATCCACCACCGCTCCTCCTCCTCGGACCACACTATGGCACCCTGGGTCAGGCGTGTCTTCCTGCATCAGCTGCCCAGGCTGCTGTGCATGCACAGCCACGTAGACCGCTACACTGCCTCCACAGTGGGAGAGAACAACCACCCCACTGAGTGTAACACAGACCCCTTTTCATCTGGGAACAACCTTCAGGCAGCTTTGGACTCTGTCCGTTACATCACCCGCCATGTTGTCAAGGAACATGAGGTCAGAGAGGTAAGAGGTAAATAAGCAGCATGGTGATCTTTCAATTAGTTACCCCTAACAAGGTTATTCTAAACAACAAGTGTGGTAAAACATCAGCCCTTCATATTCACACTGTGGTATTCAGCTCCTAACATAACAGTTCTAGCTAGGTCAATGATTAACTTGTCTACATTTGCCAACTTTGATTAAGTGAACTGGATAAACTCTGCCTTTAGTGGCCTTGCATGTTTTATTTTAGATGTGAATCAGCACATACACATAGGATTTCTTAATCCTGATCCCGACAAACAACCCTAGATGTTGATTTTTGTTACAGTGGAGTCATTGCTGAATTTAACTACATAAAACACACGTACAGTAGACTCTTTCCCAGTCTTGTTAAAGTAAATTTGTTTTGAATTTTAAATATTTAAAAAATGCTTGCCTTAATAATTGTGATTTAGTAAAGCCATTGAATCTGTGAACTGTATTTGAACATTTTGTTTTAAATAGTTTTTTATATTTGTTTTGGCTAAAAAGCGAACTATACATTTTATTTAATTTATACTACTTGAGCTTTTTAAATATGTTTTCCCAAGGACAACAAATGGTTTTTAAAAATCCTGACGTATTCAGCTGAAATGTAGTGAATAGCGCAGTTCCAGTCAGGAGCAGGATTAAAAAACCTTGAGATATACTCAGAGTTTCCATTTTGAATTTGTTTTCACAGACTCAGCTTTCTGACTGTCCTTCTCTCTCATGCTGCCAGGTTGTGCAGGACTGGAAGTTTGTGGCACAGGTCCTTGACAGGGTTTTCCTGTGGGCCTTCCTCTCGGTTTCCGTGCTGGGGTCTGCACTACTCTTCATCCCTGTCATAAACAAATGGGCCAGCATAGTTGTACCAAATATACTGGGATCAGCAACCCATTCCAGGACACCACCGCTGTGAACTTTGCAAGACACTGTGAAAGACCAGCCAATGAACTGGGAAGAAAAGGCTCCCAACAGTGTCCCAAAACAAACCAGAATTTTAATCCTAAAATCCCACGATTACACCGTGATGTCTCAGTCATTTATTTCTATATTTATTAAGCAGGATATTTTTATCCCTCTAAGAGCTTTTTCACATATCTCTTATTAATATTGTTCAAAACAAGTGTGTTTCACCCATTAAGTAGACAAACTTGAGGATACTGATACCTGAGACTGCAGTATTCAGTACTGACCAATGTGCCTCATTTTGTGTGTAACGGGCTTTTCTGCATTTCACACACAATGCTGTCTGAAAATATTACTCCGAAATACGAGGGAAAAAAAAACTAAGTACACTTTGATAAGTCCCTATCTTAGCATTACTGAAAATGTTTAATTTGCCATTTATGCAAACGATGTTCACCCACTGTGTAACATACCTTATGTCACCATCTCAGAAAAAAAGTAATTATCATTATCAGACATTTATTTAGGAAATACGTGGAGTTAATGGTGTATTCAGATGAACTGCCAGGATCCATTTTAGCCATCCTGGAAGTAGTGATTTAGGAACTGCCCCACTGTGGATTGGATTTAGAAATTTGTTTGTATTTAGCTGTCATAATACTATTGTTCAATATTTTCTGCCTTTATGTGCATCTGCATTTGAAACCTGTTCAAACTGTTTATACACTAAGCCTTCATCTAAAAAATTAATACATTACTACAAATTATTGTGTTACAAATTCCTTCATAATTTCTTTAATAGTGTAGGGTAATGCTATCACTGGTACGTGTAATATAATGTACATTTATGTGTGACATTTAATCATTATGTTAGTAAATTAAATTAATATAATATATTATACAAAATCTACAAAACCAATATGTATGCTGTCTACATAAAAATTCCAATTTCAGCAACTTAATAGAGGTGACGTGGTAGCTCATTGGGTAATGGTGTCACACCTCCAGGCCCGTGGGTTTGAAGCCATACTTTGGCACCGTGGGTGTGCAGTTTGTTCAAGTGTGGGTTTGCTCTGAGTGATCTGGAGTCTCATTTATAAAACTTTTCATGGATTGTAACATCCAAATGAGTACACACAAAACAATTCCGATTTATAAAACTTGCCATATGCACACGACCTGGTATATGCAGAAAAGCACACGATTTCCACTTTACAAATCTCACTTATCTTGGAATTGTGCATATGAGAAGCAGCACAAAATCCTGTGCATTTGCCACCCTGAAACAACGATATGTATATTAGCCATTACATTATGACTATACAATATATCCTACCCCGCTGTAGGTGCTGAGATAAATAATGTTATTCACTTCACCTTTATGCTTTCTGGTAGTCGGTCTCAGATCAACGCATAATTCCGGGAGTATTGCTCTTAGTAGTCTAAAGTGATTCACAAGTTGCATTCATTTAACAATGAGGCAAATAGCCTAAAAAATAAATCCTCACAGACCTTAAAAAGTAGTTTTTCTCTTATTCTTCCTTTAGCACCAGCAACCATAAGTAACAGTAAGCAGGTAAAGACATTCTGGTACATTTCTAGTTGTGTGTGTTGTGTCCTGCGGTGGGTTGGTGACCTGTCCTGGGTGTCCCCTGCCCTGTGACCTGTGTCTCCTGGGTTGTGCTCCAGGCTTCCTGTGACCCTTCACAGGATAAGGGGTATGGAAAATGAATGTATGAATGAATGAACTGTTTGTGTGTATGTGTATGCACCTTCTCATGAACTATCACACTATCCAGGGTGTGCACTTTCTTGTGCTGTCTGGGGTAGTTTTCGGGACACCAAATTATTGGGCAGTTATTTAAATAAACAGTACCATTTTAAAGTGGTATTTTGTTTGGGTACTTTAATCAATTGAGTTCGTTTGTTCTTCAAGTAATGTATATGCTGACATTCAATACGCAACTTACACAGCATTTGTTCATTCAAGCAAAAGTATTATTAAATCAACAACAGAGGGGAGAATCTGAGAACTGTGTTGAACGCTGGTTCTCACTGAGTCCCATAATGAACAGAGAAATACGTATCAGCAATGAAGCCAAACAGCAGGTACATGCTGTACAGCATTAATA
>JABJVR010007560.1:0-11395 GCA_025773905.1 Chitala chitala | reverse complement strand
TATCCCCAGAATCATCAAGACCAAAAAAGACTGTGAGATCAGAACAGGTTGGGCCTGAGAATTCAGAGACTGAGAATTTAAACCAATTTACCCGTTTTGAGGCTGCACTGGGGAAGGCCTTGGATGTCACGCAAACAGTGAAAAGTTCATAATGACAAGTACAACAAAAGTACAGGATGGCTTTTAAAAACTGATTAACTTTGTTCATAGAATTTTGAAGTAATGCATGGAAAAATAAAAGTTAAAAGCAGGTTCAAACTGTTACCAATGCAAGAGATTTAAACTTATAACTTAGCATCATTTTTTAAAGTTCTTCTGTCTTAATTCCCCAATTTATTCTGTTTTCTTCATGATTAGACATACAGAAAAAACATGCATTCATCATTCAGGTGAGACGTTTGTCTAAATGCATGTTTTTCCTCATTACTCTCTAGTTTAATCAGCAGATCTTTTCCTTTTGTTTATTAGTACAGTGTTGTTCTGTTCCTGTTTGATTTTGTCCTGGTTTTTACGGGCTGTTTGTGGTTGTCTGATCCAGAATTCTTCTTTCTTTGCCCTGTTGCTGCAGCTTATACTTCACTGTTTTTATCCTATGCCTTATCTTTGCATCACCATCATTTTCTACTTAATACCCTTAACACATTGTTTTTATCCATTGGGAGTTAAACAGCAATGTATGTTTTTCTTTGTACAGCTGTTGGTTGATAGATTTAACACTAGATTAAAGCTCTGAATGTGTTTTCAATGTTTTTCTGTAATAGAGTGAGGTTAGTTTTCATTAATTAAGATGTCTGTTCCCATAAACTTGGTGATTACATATTACTGCAACATCAAAGAACAACCATGTGTTGTTTTCCTGTCTTCTTTTAGCTGAGTGCAACAACAGGGCATACATATGTAATAGGTTATTAATAAAATAAGCCATAGGATAGAATGCATGGCTCTGAAGAGGAAAAGGAAGGTAGTGCAGAGGCAATAATACACTATTTTTGCAATGTTCGGTGCTGCCATTGCCCTGAAACTCACCCATCCTTCCATCTAGTCATATTCCATTCATATTATCTAATGGAGAATCATGTTGCCACATCAATTTCCATCTGGTCTACATATATGAACTACAATTTTAACCACCCTAACCAATATTATGTGTATTTGAAAAGTTTTGAATATCTACAGATTTGCATTTTGACATACAAACAGTATAAAAACTACAAACATAACAGTGAAAAATAGTCTAATTTGAGTGTATTAGTATTGGCTCAGTCTCTACAGAAACACAATAACCCTAAAAGACAGTGTACATCTCTGTAACAATGTAGACCTGCTTACCCCGTGTTACTGCTGAGGTCATCATTATCAACAGTCCAAAAAGGGCAGACATTCTAAAGGTCAAAATCAGTTTATCAAAAAAAAAAGAAATGTGTCCATCTGTCCAGGAGGACAACCAAGCTAATGTAACAAAGTGGTTCACGAAACTGCTTATCTGGAAAAACAGTATACATAGAGGGAAGTGTTAAAAAGGGGAAGTGTTATTCAGAAAATTATATGTGATTAGTTTTGTTTTATTGTGATTAAAATGTACATAAGTTATACATTTGACTTCTGATGTGATAAATGCATTCTCTTTTGGTTGTCTGCATTACACCTTTTTCTTAAAGAAAACAGACAAACTGCTGCATTCATTTTCTCATCCTCTGTAATTTCCACAGTTTTTCAAATATGCTTACTTAGACAGATATGAAAGTCCAAGCCAGCCCAGACTTCTCTATGTGTAAGAGTCAAAAACAGAGTAACTTGGAGGCATTTTGAAAGAATAAGTTAGCAGTGTAATCATACATCGCATTTACATTTGCGAATGCTCCCAAAATAAACATGTGTCTTCTGGGTGAATTAATGTATCTTTTTAAAGATATTTTTCTTTCTTTATTTTTTTGGTGGTTTTCAAGCGGAAATTATCTTCTTGTCAAAGAAACATCAGACCAGAGGTATTGAGTTTCACTAATGCATTCAGTTGAATTAATGAAAACACAAGCAACAAATCTGGTGCCAGTTGAAATAAATTGAAATAAAGTTGAAGCACACAATTTAGCTCAAATCATTAGCACGTTTATAAGACAGCTTCCACTCAGCTCCTTGCACAACCTCGTGGTTTGGCACATTCCCCATCAGCTTCCTGCCCTTTGATGGCACAGTTTTCAAAGCATAGGGTGTAAAGCAGGATACACCCTTGACAGGCTAGCAATCCATCAACAGACTGGTCAACACAAGTAATGACTCCAAAAAACATGCTCAAGTCATCTGTTTCCCAAGGACGTGTAGAGAGGAAGTGCATTTAAGCATCATCTGAAGCTGTGAAGATTTAACATGCAAGCAGAATTTCATAATACCGCAAAAAAAAACAGACCCTCCCTGTTAATAAGTCATTGTACACACTGTTCTCATGCTCTGAGTTTTTTTAGCAGGTGCTCTTTTCTGGACACAATCTCATAAATGTAGTTTTTAAAAGTCAAATGGACAATTAAATAAATAGTTTGAGTGCCCTGTTTTTTACTGGTTGGGTATAAAATGTGTGCAGACTGTGCTACATGCACTCTGAACAGTGAGGATATGGACTGACACCAGGGGAAATGGAAGAGACACATGTGTAGTTAGTTATTTTCTTAACTGCTTAGTCCTGGTGAGGGCCACAAGGAAGCCTGGAGCCCATCCCAGGGGACACCCAGCACAAGGCACCCACATACAAATCAACCTAACCTGCATGTTTCTGGGAGGAAACCAAAGCAGCCAGAGAAAATCCACCAAGCACAGGAAGAATATGCAAACGACACACACACACACACACACACACACACACACACACACACACACACGGCAGGAATCGAACCCCAGGCCTGGAGGTGCAAGGCAACAGTGCTAGCCACCACACCATTGTGCCACCGCATATGTAGCCAGTCTTGCTAAATAACCTTAATGACCAACTTAAATAATTTGATCAGGCTGTTTCTAAAAATGGTGGTTTGCCATGTAGCACTGAGAACAGACAAATGGGCAGTAGCCATTGGGGGTGGGGGGAAGGAACCGGAGGCCTTGCAGACAAAATAAATGAATGAATTGTCAAGATAGATGCAGATATCGTTCAGAACAGGAAAAAAACAATATCTTCATCCAACACAACACAGTGGAGTCTGCAGGGATCTCTTCCAAATTTATTTTTTATTGTAATATCTTTAAGTATTAAATATTACCATGTACCACTGCTGTACATGCAACTGACCAACTTAAGAATACTGTGGAATCAGCACATACTGTTTTATTAGAATGAGGCTGACAGCAGGCTTTTGTTCTGTGCTACTTCCGTCACAATCAACCCAGAACATGGAAAACAGGGCCAGAGAGTTTACTTGTGGAGCCCACTATTTATTTATTAATAGCAAAGAACAGAAGCCAAAAGTGGACAGAGAAGTCACAAAGGCAAATGAGATCAGTCAGAAGATGCTGGACAAGGACAGGGATGTATGGGAAGCTGGCGGTAGCTGGTCCAGAAGGGGCAGGGATCAGAGCTGGGGCAGGAGACAAGGTGCCACAGACCACTCGGTGCCAGCCGTACGAGAACACTGAAAACCCAACAGTAGCATATAAATACTGAAGAGAAGGGGATTAACAGCTGTGTGGGGGGGTGATTCTGAGATTGTCAGGGGCTACTAACACTACTGCTACTGCTGCTACTGTAACGGCTATCAAAGCGCTGTGATGAGAATCCCACAGCAGTCAGGACAAGAGTACAATTAGTCCCCCAAGTGATGGACTCGGGTTTTTAGCTCAGCAGGCTAATTGTCTTGTCTGGTAACTCTCTGTGGACTGCAAGGTTGAGAATTTAATTAAAATTATAACTGTTTTGTATTGTTGTGCAATAATTGTTAAAAAAGGAAACATATTTTGTCTATTAAACTACAACTTTACAAAATACATTTTGTAAATGTAAATTTTGTAAACAAACTAGACGTGAGACATTGTTTCAGATTTGTAACTATTATTCTACTGAAATATTTTAACATATAACTGTAGATGTTGTGAATTCAGTTGTCTAGGGAGGATTTTAAGGTTCTCTGGAGACAAGTCACATTATATTTCACATTGCATTACTTTGGTTTCTCAGTCTACTGTGGGTCAGGAGGCTAGTGGCTGCTTGTTATACAGAGTGACACGTTAATCCACACCGACTGTGTGCCTGACGTAACTCTCGGACCCCACAGACGAACAGCAGGCACTGAAGCGTATGTTGATGCTGATGTTATTGGCTCCCATGATGTTCCTCTGCAGGGCTGCCTCTCCTCCCACGCACCCCCACTCCCCTTTCTGAAGTGCAGGAGGGGGAGGACCTGTGCTGGGGTTTCCACTGTCTCTCTGTATCTCACATCCAGCATCCCAGCAGAGTGAGGGGGCAGTACTGCACACTGTGATTCAGCTGCATGGCCATCGTGATTGGCCAGTCAGCAGTATTAACGAGTTACCAAAGAACACTTTTAATGCACCCTCAGGAGTAAGAATTAAAAGAAATCCAGTGTAAAGAAATTGAACCTGCAGAAATTACATTATGTATTTCCATTTCCTTTTTATATTGGTTCTTTCATGGTATCGTGTCTTTTTTGAATTAGCTTTACCCTCAATAAGTATGTGAAGCTTGTGTAATAATTTCAGTACAGTGTGGGTAAATTGAGAAATTTGAAAAAGATAATTTATAGTTCTATTATATATATATTATTATTTGTAAAATCCAAATGGTTACTGTTGCAGAGATCATTAATCTTTTTTACTACATGTAAGATAATGTAAATGTAAAATAAAATAATTCCAGCATTGTTGATATCCTGTACTGTAGTGTGGATTGTATATTAATATAGACCTGGGATGGGATGTTTGCAATATGTCATCAAAGTGACACTTCAATCTCATCTGGGTTAAATGCCTGATTTCAGTTAAGAGAAACAGGGGAAGAGAGAGGAGGTGGGGAGAAAATGACGGGATGGAGGGGGGTGCTGATCCCTGGAGGCTGGTGACTCATTCTCCTGCAGCCGGATTTAGTGCGTCACTGCTGTACAGCTGAAGGAGGAGATAGTGGAGAGGGCCCCCCGTTTAATTACTGCCTGCCAGTTTATATTCACTGTAGAGATATACGCACAATCATACGTACAGTACTGATCTACACAGACACCGACACAGGCACACACTCTCAAATGGCCACACATACAATAGAGAAATATGTATACACACAAACACACACACACATACACACACATATACAGCTTCACACACTAAACCACTCATACATGCAATAGAGAAATATGTATACACACAGACACGTACATTTACGCACACACAAACACACCGATCTACACAGACACTGACATACACACACACACACATTCATACAGCCACACATACAATAGAGAAATATGTATACACACACATACATATATACCATTTTGATCTACAGAAACACCAACACATACTCAGACACAAGCACACACACTCATACAGCAACACATACAGTAAAGAAATATGTACACACAAGCATGCGCACACACGCACACACACACGCACAGTACTGTACAGACATAAATGTAATATTCTTACATATGCACTCAGAACACTCAGAATTTCCCATTTCTGCACATTGATGTTATCTAGTCATCTTTTTTTACACAGTGTATACACCTATACAGACATAATTTTGCCTTGACTACAAAAACTTTGGCTAGTTAAATATTATGGTCTTGCAAGTCCATAGGGTTGTTGACATGGGTTGCTAAAGCTCTGTCTACCTCTAATTGGTGGAGGGGTACCAACAAATGTGACAACATTGGACCAGTCACATCGCTCGTCTGATGTCAAGTCTGTGCTCAGCCGTGCAGTATGAAATGTAATTGTGTGCCAAGTCTTAGTGTAGGAGAAACTAAACCTCATGACATGGGGGAGAACGGTGAAAGAGGGGTTTTTATTGACTGTGGGGAAAAACACAAAAGAAAGGTTCGCCATTTCAACATGAAAGTCATAAAATGGAAAAGAAAGAAAAACACAAAATAGAGGGGTTGCAGTATGTTGTCAAAGACAGTAACAGGCGTACCTGTTAGCATATTAACAATGGCATCTTACCCTGTATCCACCCATCCATTTCCCAACCGCGTATCCTGTACAGGGCCACAGGTGGCCTGGAGTTTGTCCTCGGTAGTCTAAGACACAAGGCAGGAGATACCTTGGACAGGGTGCCAACTTATCACAGAATATGGTATCTACATAAAAAAATAAATTCCAGGAAAAGAAAACAAATCAACAATCAGGAAAGGTAATGAGCATCATATCCTGCCTCCCTTTGTCCCAGAGATATGATAAAACCACACCACTTAACCCGCAGTGACGTCACACTGTGAACATGTGGCATCACCGAACAATCAGTCCCTATAAATATCACACAATGCTAATGCGTACTTGCTTAAAGCCGCACAAACATTCTCATTCAGCAACTGACTGTTTCTTTGTAGATAGAGCACGAACATTGTGCTTTTCAATGCATCTTTTAAAAAAGTAACTGTGCAATAGATTGTGGAGGGATTTAACATTTGAAATCCACCGCTTTAGGACTTACACCTTACACAGTTGCATTTTTTCACTCAGATATTTTTATTCTCTAAAATTTAAATGCATATAAGTAAATGAATACGTAGTCTGAGCAAAATAAAAGAGACACTACCCTGGTGAGATCAGTTCCTTTGTGTGACCTTTGATGAAGGCAGAGCAAGCAGGTCAGGGGGGACCCTCTTCACGTTGCCATCCTCTCTGTGGACTGCAGTGGCTCTCCTCTTGGGTTAGCTCACATGGGGAGAGGCACCATTAAACATGCGCCTGGCAGGTGCTGCTTCTCTCTGCTCATAATAAAGTTTCCATTTTGTTCAGTAGACCATGAGGACAAGCAGTATGGGGGTGGCTCTTTGGGGAAGGGGGGACAAAAAAGAGATGGAGCTGGGGAGAGTGGGTGGACACGGGGAGAATGTTTGGGGGGGCCTGTGAGGCAGGGAAGAGGGTGCAAACAGGAAAAGAAGCATTGAATGGGAAAGATAATGGAATAGTGAAAGAATTGAATTTAAAATTGAGAGAGACAAAAGAGAGACCTTTCCAAAATAACAAGTTTTCCCCTAGCTGTCAAATTGTGCACCCAGGGATTCTTAAAGGACAGGTTGTTCTTGTTAAAGTAGCTGACCATGTCTGACCACAATGAAGGGTCTTTTCAGAGCTCATTAATTATTGAACGAGGGCACGATTAACTCAGGACTCCGCAGGCTGGCCAAATTGGCACATTAAAGATCCCTTTTGCCGTGAAAAAGCTGGCTGTCACGAATTCCCTGAAATTGTGCCCTAAAACAATTGTTAATGTGTCTCTGTGTTTGGTGCTACGTGTTTGAGCTGTTATACAAGAGCGTCAGAGAGACGAGGTCTGCAGTCATCCACAGGAGGTCGAAAAAGGTGCTGAAAAGAGGCAGTTGGAATGTCTTGAAGAGGATCGATTTGATGAGTTATGAATGGCACATTTTTGTCCAATATAATGTCCCACTCTCCAGGAAATCTGGAATCCTATGGTATTGTTTTTTTCAAATTTACAGAGGCCATGTCCAACAGCATCTCAGCTCAGTAGAGTCTGACAGCTAGCGGAAATGCAACAGTGCTAAGCGTTCTCAACATGAAAAAATAAGATAAGTGACCATTTATAGGTTTACACATTTCCAAATTCTCACTCTGATGCAAATATATGGCTTCTTACTGAAGGAATAA
The DNA here is from genome assembly GCA_025773905.1 of Chitala chitala. Lineage (NCBI taxonomy): Eukaryota > Metazoa > Chordata > Actinopteri > Osteoglossiformes > Notopteridae > Chitala > Chitala chitala. The sequence goes on along the minus strand of JABJVR010007560.1, from coordinate 3,571 downwards.
AGCAATTTATATTAGAGCAATAAAAGAGTGAAACAAGTTGCTATTTGTGGCAATTTTTCAAAGTTACTAAAGGACCATGACTATGTCTGCCTCTAAGTCAACAGTTTTTAATTATTTGTGGCTGGCAAGAAAGGAGTTGTTTGTTCTGTAATTTGAAGAATAGTGAACTGATGTTAAAAGTTAAGCATGCACACCAGTTTTAAAGGTGGCTTTTAAGGGAGCAAAGATGCTGTTTCGTTTGAGGGCACGGGCTTCTCCTTGTGTCAGAAAACGTTTACCTTCTGTGGAAGGAACACGGTGGATGTTTTTGTTAAATATTTTAATTTACATGGAAATGTATCAGATAATAATCATATATATGAATATAAATGTATAAATATATGTATATGTAAATGTTATGTTTATTTCAAGTATCTTTCATGCAACTCTGTGTGCGTGCGTGCGTGTGTGTTGTGTCACTGATGAAGATGAAGGCTCATAAAGAGTACCATTTCCATTGTTATACGACACACTGACGGTTCCTGTGATGCCTCAATGTGTGGTATTTCAGTTAAATGGCTATAGCAGGTGGGGTCAGCTCTGATCAGGTGACCGCGTTATTACCGGTTTAGCTCCATTATGTCCAACTCCAGTGGCAGAGCACCATAAAACAATTCTTTAAGGGTGGTAGGAGAATGTTTTTTTTTTCTTTATTTTTTGTGTATGCATCTCAATAGTTAAATTTACTCGACATAATGATGTTTATATCTAGGTTTTTTGTCTATGTAGGTTTTTCAATGTATTTCAACACACTAATGAAAATGATCTATTTGAAAGTATTATGTATATTTTCCAGCATTGACATATTGTCCCATTACTTATGTGTAGAGATGAAATCTACAAAGCAAAGAATTTTGATGTGTTCAAGCTATAACCGGATTACTTTCCAAGAACGCACCGCTCTAGCGTAGGTAATGGAAAATGATTGCTAAGTTCAAATCATTAGACAGCACTGCCATCTAAGGGCAAAATGTGGTAACTCCAGTCATCTTATCGCATTAATGTCCTGCCATTTTTCCCTGCGTAAGATGGAGGGCGACGTGAGATATTAGAGACTCCAGTAGGGAATTCAGTCATGTCCCTTATCCAATTCAGTTTGCATTTCATGGTAAGTATAATGACGCCGTAAACACTTTGATGTCAGTTGCTATGGGCCTGAGTATATGACGTCCAAGCTTACACAGGTTAATCCTGACAAATAAAATACATTAGCAGAAACAAGAGAACCCGTTCAGTTTTAAGATGGCTTTTAAATAATATGTAAAGCGTAGATAATTTTATAGATTATATAAATTATTGAGGCTGCATCCGGTTTTAATTTTACTCTTTCAAAGATGTTCGCTGTTTTATCTGATATGTGACACAAACAGCATTTTATGTATGGTCCGTGTTTATAGGCAAAGTGTTCAACATTTTTGAAAAGATCTACATTAATATAATATACAGTCACTCTCCGTTAAACGTAGTACATTGTGGCATATAGCCCGGCGAGGAAATTGTTCACGTTTGGTCTGTCAAGCATCGTTTGCCGATGTGGTACAAAACCTAATGCATTTATTGTCGATGCGACTTTAAAATAATAAACGTCAAGGCGATTAAACAACTTTACAGTCAAGATCAAATCCTACTTCCACTTCTTGAATTCCAGCTCCAACATTTCAGTAACAATAAAACCCTGACGCTGTTTCAATGCATGTTTGAAAACTCAATGGATTATGTGTTCATTTGTATTTAAAGATTTCATGCCATTTTTTAAGTGGCAGACTACTAAAACCCCAACCTCATAGACACGTTACTTAAAATAGTAAAACCTAGAGGGACAAACCCTGTAGTGTAACTGCCTTACTGTGACAGTGTGTCTGCTGCGTGCTTCGAAGCTTGTGACAGGTGTGTAGGTGCGCAGGTAGATGTGTGAACGTGCTATACAGGTGAGCACAGGAGACTGAGAAAACCACCACCCCATTTCACAACGTGTTGCTTATTCAAAACGGCTAAACGTCTCATGATAATATCAGTATTGTACGATGTTAAATAATCCTGTGAAGCAAATGCAACCAAGGTGTAATGACTAAGAGACATTTTAGGTATAGTGGGTAACGCTATTAAACTCTTCTATAACAACCATGGATTTTGTGCAATGCTAATTTCTTGTGCTCCGTGCAACACTTGAGTACAGCTGTGCACCGATGTGTTTTAGAGACATTTTTGTTTTTTGTTTTTTTTTTGAAGGTGTATGACTATGATTGTGAAAAGACATCTGGCAAGACTAAATCAGGTTATTTCTGTAGTAAATGAAAAAAATATGTTACCTTAAAGTATATGAAAGTATACAGTAGTGGAAGTAAAACAGCCATTTTTTAAACTTAGTAATAATTTTGTGGTAGCTGTGTTAAGATTTCACGTATGCTGTAATGTACTTTTTAGCTACAGGAATAATTTCTCATGTGAATGCATTTTAAAGGCTTGTGCTCCTTTTGTCTCAGGGTTGATTTGCCATCTTGTAATAAAGTTTTTTGCTTCTTTATTTTAGTTACATGGTTTAGTTGCTAAAAGTTTAAAGTGATGCTGAGATGTGGGTCATCAGTACCACTGTTTTCTCACGATTTCGGTGCGATCTTCTCACAGAATTTACCATTTATTATTATTTTTTAACTGCTGCAGAGACATCTCTGAGTTTTCTGTGATGCTGTGCTGTTTTGTGTTGGCACAAGTTTTGACAGGCCATCAAGCTAGTGCGTGCTCGCGCGCGTGCGTGTGTGTGTGTTGGGGGGGGGGGGCTGAGAATAATATACTTAGTGGTCCATTTGGTGTAAATAAAAATAAATAAATAAACAATTTCATTGTCTCCAATGATATGACACCATTGCAAAAACAATGACCCAACCAAAAGAACCAAAGATTAATATCTGTCAAGATCGCATTAATATTTAGAGGATACCACATTCTTATTGGAATATGTATTGTGAATGTTGAAATAATTTACTCCAGTGAAATGTTCTTATAAAAGTCAAATTAATGCACCACATATAAGTACCCATCAGTGTAAAAAATAATAGGAGGAAGATTATGAATGTTTTGGCTTTAGACCTGTGCAATATGATTCAGTTTTGCATTGATTCTTTACTTATTCATATTAATATATCCACTATTTTTCATTTTTTTTTTTTTCAGTATTCTTGTAAGGCTGGTAGAACAAAGAAATGTGTAATTATTTTTAATACATATAGAATTAAAGAGATGTCTGTGAAACTGGGTGTGGAAATGTGGTTTTATTTCTTGATGTCAGTGTTGGCAAGTCAACAGGACTGTAGTCTCAGATCTTAAAGTAGTTTCGTAGTTTAGTTCTTATCTCTCTGGGGTTGTAACTCCTCCTCTCTTTGGGTTGAGCTCTCCTCCTGTGTGGTTATGATTCCTCCCCTCTTTGGGTTGAGCTCCTCCTGTGTGGTTATGACTCCTCCTCTCTTTGGATTGAGCTCATCATATTTGTTTATTACTCCTCCAGTCTTTGGGTTGAGCTCCTCATGTGTGGTTA
>JABJVR010007559.1:0-11395 GCA_025773905.1 Chitala chitala | reverse complement strand
GAAATTATAGATTGATCATTTCTTTGTTAGTGGGCAAACTTACAAAATCAGCAGGGGTTCAAATAATTTTTTTCCCTCACTGTATCTTTTTAAGATTTATTCTTGCCTTTGGTTTATATCCAATACATGATAGTCATGATAATTGTATATAATTATCCCATGCAGGCTGCTCATCATTCATTGATACTGGTCTCTGATCTCTTATCTCTGCTGCGGAACATGGTTGTCGAAGCAATGTGCTGTTTGCATGCTTTTCACTGGCAGAAACAAACACTCTGGTCGACGTGGTTAAATTGTTCTAAGCATGCTGCTATGAGGCATACAAGAAATAGCATTGAGGAAAATCAAATTCTTGACAATAAGTCTTGAAAAGAGGTCTAAATTGCCCTTTCAGCTAGAAAACAATGTCCATTATACAGTCAATCTAATCCAGATCTTCAACTGCCTTAAAAAAAGCTGTGGATAAAAATGCCTTATCCAGACGTGGGTAATGATTAGATCTTTCTCTTGTAGGCACAGTGATGAATGGAAATATGCTGTTGAATAGATTAACATTTTTATCATGGTTCATCATGGCTTTAATGTCTAAAACGTTTGACTGTTTCATTCCCAGATCACTCACACTTTCACAAATGTGCCTTTATCTGACAATTCAGTATTTCTTAATTTGTCATTTTGCATTGTAACATATTTTGCACAGTGTGAAAATTATATTCAAGCTTTATGCTAGCAAATTTTGTTTTTCCATTTAAAAAATCAATTTACTATGGATTTGCATAAAAATGCATTTCTGTTGAAAACAGGTTTTCCCTGGCAGATTCATGCTTATGTTCAAAAATTAGTTTTAGTATTCTGACAGAAACACTGCATACTGTAGCATGTATCAGAACCTCCCATTCTGAATCACATTACACTCATGCTTTTTGGATCAGAGTATGGTAATGGATTTGGGATCTTACAGCCTTGAACACCCTAGACCCATGCTTTTCTGCAGACCAAGGACTACATAGAACTTGACTGATTATATTACAAGAGTGCTTCAAAAGCATTTTGTGAATTCTCAAAGGGTGTCTTTCATTGTTATCTGTAATAAAGTTAAAATACAATATATGCATGGTGCATGACATACCCTTAGCCATGTAATTCTGTTATCTCACACAATGACACTGGACCTTGGTACTGTTTCCACTGTTGTAAGAAGGTCACTGATACTTGAAAAGAAGCCACATAGAGAGGAAATGTTCTCAATACTCTGACAGAGCAGAGCATGGCAGTTAAAACAGCCAAAGATACGTTGCGTATGCATCGTAAGTATCAAGGTCTTTTATCTTCTATTCGCTTGCATGTTTTGGCATGATCACATTCTGCACTTATAAATAACATAACTGTGAACTCATTTCATCGTCTCCTACCACATCAGAGTAAACTCAATGTTGGACAAGTAAGCTGCCTAGTACATATACTGAAATCAGCCCGATTGGAACATGAAGAGACCGATCATACCATATTTAACAGGTCTATATAACGGTATTATCTGGATAAATGAGAAGACTCACACACAAGTGCCATACCTTATCAGGTCTTGCCAATGGGAAACAGTGTGTATATTTATGTTTTTGTGTAGATAAATTATTTAACTGTGTTTTCAAAGAACAGCAAGCCAACAATCGCAGCTCTGTACTGGAAAAGTGGTTGGGAGGTTGGGATGGACAGACAGACGGAGCAAGCTGGCATTGTCACATTCAAAACCAAAGTGAATTATGTCAAAAACGTGTAATTGTGTTAATTCTTTCTGTTTTTACCACAGCCTCTTTGAGAAAAGTTTTCAGCCTGGGGTTACTCTGTAATTCACCTAAAGAACAAAATACTTTTTCAACAGAAACTTTTAAATGCAGATATTCATAAATTACAGTACAGTGGGAAAAGGGTTTTAAGGAACTGACAACAAATAAACAAGTTTTCTCCCTGAGCAGGAAGATACAGTGGTGGAGTAGGAACTCTGTGGTTCTGTTAAGATATATAGCGGTACTCTAATTACTTTTCAAAAGAAGAGGACAGTTTTACCTCATTGTATCCACTTCAATAGATTCGGAGTGCAGACTAGCATTTTAATTAATCCCGATAAACCTCAAGCAGAAAAAATTTTTAATTGTGTGCGAGTGCAGAGTGGTAATTGTGTAGGCTTTTAAACAGCCTACAAATACTGACCATATGACCACTATTTAATGAATCACTCAGACAACCTTTCATTCTTGTCCATCTATGCGATTATAACTCTGCCACACTAACTTCCACCCACAGTTGAGGAGATAAACGAGAATAGAACTTTTAAATGCTCATTAAAAAAACCCATGCGTTGCCACCTTTAAAGAAGTTTATTCAATTCATCAACTGCAATATGCTATAAAAAAATATTTATTTTTATTTATTTATGTCTCCAGGCCAAACACCATGGATGCAGACACTTACAAAACCTTTTATCGAAAGTGATTGACTTCTGCATTTGGCAGAAAGGTGTAACTGATGCTGGTCCTGAAGGGCCCCAGGAGAGGCAGAAATGTTTGGAACTGTGAGGTCAATAGGGGTCATTCAGTCATCAACAGCCATGTCCTGAGGGCTCTGCGGATCAGCTCACACTTATAGGATTCTCGACTGGGATATCCCTCAGTGCCGGAGGGGGGTGGGGGCCATGTCACAGCAAGTGTAAAAGACATGGTGAAATTCACACTCCTGCACAGTGTCGGGAAAACACACGAAAGACAAAATGTTTCAACACATGGTGAAGGACCAGGGCAGAGGGGAACAGTTCTATTACTGAACATATGTACCTTAAGAGTCATTTACAGATTAGGAGTTCTCATGAATTTCACTCCCAAGTACAGTTTGGGTGCTTAAGACTGGACTTTGCCTGGAGACCACTTTGGAATACATTTAGAAGTGGTCTTGCACTTGTCTCAGACTCCCATAGATTGGTACTGGGACTTGACTCAGATTTCAACATTTGGGACTTTGGAATTTTGGAATTTGGGAAAATTTTAATGTCCATGGCACATATTTGAAACATATGTGTGAAGATAAAAACCAGGTATGTAACCACTTAATACTATAAAATGAAAGCTGGCTAGCTAATGTTGGGGATGTTCCCTGATGTATATCAATTAACCTACCAGGCTAATGTTTCCTACCTATTAAATCAGCCACGCTGAACAAATAAGTTTTCTTGGCCAACATTTTATATCAGTGGCTTTGTGCTGGCTTAATGTAATGCCCTCTCCTTAATGATCACCAGCCGTGGCTCATTTAACATGGACTCTGTTGAAACATGAAGTATTATTGCTATACAGTGAGCTGAGCAGTTCTGTCCCCTGCTGTTTTTCTGTTGCTGCTCTCTTTGGGGCTTCCTCAGCCCAAACTCACCCGATCATCTCTTTGTGTTCTCCAACCCCCGTTTGTGTCTAGGACTGCCGCTTAGGGAAAACCGAGCCTGAGCCTGTCACTTTGGACTACCCCTGTGCTTGCTGGCTTTTGTCTTTGTTCCATCAGGAAAAATAAACCTCACACTCTGCAGAGAGGATCCTGTGTCCTGGTCTGATTGTCAGATCGTTACACTTAACTTGAAACACTGAAGGATATTTGTTAGCCAGTAAGCAAAATAGCTGCTTTTACAACATTCAGCGACAAATGAAATTGAGACATAAGTAACATATTCCACAGTTAGTGAAGGAGGCCTCATCAGACGTTTAAGCCATGAAATGCTCACAGCAGTTGTAGAGTACTGTTTCCAATGTCCACTGACAGCATGACTAACTCTGCCTGAGCAGTATGTCCATTGAAAATGTGAGTTTGATTTTTAATTAATATTGAGTTTTACTAAAAACAAAATTATGATATTGTCCAATAATTCTGAATTGTAAATTAAGTATTTTCTTCTTTCAAGCACATCAAACACAGTTTCTCTAACTTTCATTATACCTAGCCAAAAAATAGAAATGTCATGGTATGTCCACATCCCCTCATTGTCAGGTCTTGTCTCTTTGCCTGTTTTGTCTGATTGTTGAAGAGCTCACCCCTGGTGGCGGTTTCCCATGGTGCACTGAGTTTTCCCCTTCGTCCTTGCCAGATGTTAACGTAACTGTTGTACAAGTATTCTTTCTATTGCCATGCTGGTTCCTGTCTGTGCTTTCCTGCCCCAGTGATTGTACAAAGTCCTGTTTTGTGTCAGTGTTCTGGTTTTCCCTTCTTGCTTTGCCCTTGTGTTTTTCTACTTTGTGTCATTTTGTGCCAAGACCCTTTTGGATTCCATTTTGTCATTAAAGTATTCTCTGTACCCAGACCTTTGTTTTGCCTTGTGCTTTGTGATCTACCCAGTTGTTTCTTCTTGGGCTCCGTCTTGGCAAATGTTATAAGAAACTATGCAAACAACACAAGCATAGTAATTAGCCAGATGTAATTCTTAAAAGCATATAACACATTTTAAATATCTGAAGATAATGCATTTTGCAAGACAAATAGGTTATGGCTTGTACACCACTTATATCTAAAATGTAATATGGCCCTTATTTACTCTTTTGAAAAGTACAGTCTTTAACAAGACAGTGTAGGTATACCTCATTAGTTTTTTTTTTTTTTTTGATTTTCAAAAATTGTTTGACTATAGCTTTACCAGATTGAGACCTATTGACCTATACTTGAATATTATAGTGGAACCTCAGTTTACAAACACCTCCTTTTACTAACTTTTCGGTTCACACACTATATTTCCGCCCCAAAAAATGCCTCAGTAGTCATACTGCATCTCAGTTCACAAACCACATAAGCTGGCAACAACAGTCACATCGCTGCTGTTTAGCTTTTGTGCACTGTACATCTCTGCTTGGATTCTTTTGAACTTACATTTATTCAGCAGACACTTTTATCCAAAGAAATTTACATTTCACATGCAGGTCAAATCAAGCTAGTGTGGGGGTGTGTTGCTCAAGGACACCCCTAGCAGATGGGCTGGGATTCAAACCAGGAACCTTCTACATCCTAGCCTGATGTTCTACCCATTGAGCCACCAGACCATTTTGTTGTGATGTGTGTTCTACTTCATTATAAACCATTAAATAAGACGGACAGTGATAACAAAGGAAAAAGGAAAAATGGCCAGAATTGCGGTAGAGATGAAGAAATAAATCATTGATAAACATGAAAGTGGTGTTTGTGCCATCAGGCTTATCAGTCTAGACTGGCAAAATCAACAGTCTCTACTATTCTAAACAGTAATGAGAAGATCAGTTTAGCCAGCATAGCAAGAGGGGTGAATGTTATTGCTAAACAAAGATCTCAAACGCTTGAATAAGTGGAGACATTGCTGCTCATTTGGATACACGAGAAAATGTTAGCTGGTGACAGTGAGGCTATTATATGTGAAAAAGCAAGGCGATTTACGTGTCAACTCTCCTCTGTACAGGTAAGGTAACATTATATTTATTAAATTTGTTTATATTTTATCTGTTTAGTATTGTGTTTATCAATTTTTGTGTCAGATTTAATGATTTTCCTGGGGTCCAGGAATGGATTAATCCAAGGTAAACTGTATGTAGACCCTGACAATGCCATGCTTTTCAAATGTGCAGGTTTTTATGTAATATTTTCACGTTTTGCAAGTTTCAAATGTAAGCAGCTTTTTAGACACATCTCCAAAAACACTCTGAACATCACAACACATATATTGACTAATGTGTGTTTGCATAACAACATTGATGAAGAGATATCACATTAAATTTTTTATGGAAGCTTTATTCCAGTGCAGGACACATCAAAAATTCTATTATAACATTATAATAAACTCATTTATACAAACAGTAGCTGTTTTGAACTCACTCACAACAAAAATGTTGGCAGCCTCCCTCGGTAAATCAGAACTCATCCTCTGACTGTTCATTCATGTAAACTAGCCTTATATTTAAATTACTTTTATATCAGAATATTCTGAAATACGCTGCATTGTCTAGAGACATTGTGTCAATTGCTCTATTGTAATTCTTCAAAAATGATCACAGATGCTGTAAAGATACTGCATATGGGAAATTTAAAAAGTTATTGTGAATGTTCTATTCCACCAGTTTTCAGCTGATACCTTTTACATGACTTATAGTTTTTGAACAAGTACTATTTTTGGAGAAATGTGACACTTGAGCCCATGGCCTTTAGCTTGTGACCTACAGCAACTGTGCTTAGCTCTTAATCCGCCAGCGAAAGCTGGTGGGGGATCCGCACAGGTGTGTAACAAATATAGACTCAGGTGACCTCAGAACCTTTATGAGAAAGGAGAGTTCATTAATATATAAATAATTACAAAGCAAGCGAACACCGGGGTAGGGAATTTGAAGATCGGTGAAGCTTTCACAGTCATACGTCCTAAATTGTTATTTCTTATGTTTGTCTGCACTCAGTCTCTGTTTATGTGTTGTATTATCATGGACAAAGGCAAGACTGAATTTAAACCATAATGGGTGCATCCTTCCTTAATACTACACCTTTACGTACCGTTATTATTATTATTATTGTTGTTGTTGCACATGGTCATTTAATAAGCAGGTTCTCTGGGTATGCATTCAAGCTTACCTGATGGTACATTTGGCCTTAGACAATGTGATCATCCATCCATTCTCTATACCACTTGTCCAACTCAGAGTCACGGGAAATCTGGAGCCCATCCCAGGAGGCACAGGGAGCAGGGCAGGGGATACCCTGGGCAGGGCGTCAACCCACCACAACACCGTGATTATGTCCAGTGTTGTTTTCTTAATTAAAAGGTTGATGTTTTAGTTTTGAAGAATTACAGTGAATCTGGACTGTTATAAACATTTATGTTTGAGAAAGCCAAGTTGAAAATTATTTGATTAAAAAAATTTGTGTCAGTTCAGAGAACAGTAGTAATTTGCTTATTAAGTTAAAGATTTATTTAGATATTTGATGCCACTAAATATGTTTATTGAAGCAAATCATATAAATACAGGTGTGTCCACAGGGGATCTGGTATTCAAAGGTAATTTTCCAGGCTCCCAGGTGGTCAAAAAGGAAGGCTTGTTTTGTGAAGCACACCTGGACTTTGAAGACAAGATCAAGGCAGTTCCCATCATTATGGATGACACAAAAATGATATTTCCACCATTGTTTCTACTGTTATCTTCCCTTCCTTTAATGTTTCATTTCCCAATGCATCCCAGCCTCCTTGACTAAGGTGACAGTTGTCATCCTTTATAACATAGTCATCAGCAGTGCTGTCTGTTAAGAAATCAGACTCTACATACATAAACACATTCAGGTAGACATTTGTCTGAATAAAGATCAATAGACCACCTGTGCTTGCATAAACACCTTTGCATGTAGGATTATTTAAGCAGTGAATGCTTTTGTAAAAAGTCAGTCCACACAGAGATAACATGTAAAAACTGGCAAATATAATCAGTACAAGACATCAGTAAGCTCTATAATTTCAAACTCCATTTGTGCACATAAAGTACTGAAATATCTTTCTCTGTAGCATGGTACCATCTTACACTAGTGAAATTCATAGTGAAGTGATTAGATATGTAGTCTTAGATCCGCTTTATAACTCAGTGTGTTTTACATTTATTTAAAAACCTTTAATTTGGTTTAGAAACACGAAAATGGAATCAAATTGATTAAAAACAATAAAATAACAATATACCTTAGAGATAAAGAATAATTGAATCATCAAATGGCTCATTTTCATCGAATGGTACTGGTCAACTCTACTTGACCCTCAGTGTAGCTGGTCACTGAAGTCTTTTGTAAGCAACCAAACATAAAAATTTGCACTAAAGGTTTTTCTGCAAAGATCTTTTTATTGCCGGTCAGATGTCTGAAAAGAATTCATTTTACTGGACAAATCTGAAACTTACCAGTCACGTTTCAGTAACAGTCTGTCATGAACATAAATATATTGTACACCTAAGTTGAAGTAAGTAAAAAAAAAACCCTCAAATCAGTTTGAACATTCAGTGAATGGTAATAATTAGCTCAATGGGTAGAACCTCAGGCTAGGAAACAGAAGTCTCTTGGTTTGAATCCTTGTCCAGCTGCCTGGGGTGTCCTTGAGCTGACCCTCAGCACTATCTCTTCAGATGCTGCATGTGGCTACCCTCTGCTCCCTCCAGGGAGATGGTTAAAATGCAGAGAACAGTTTTTGTTGTAACATGTATATGTATGCAATGACAAAAAATGCTGATTATTTTACAATTAATCAAAACAAACAGTAAGTATTAACTATTGGTTAACAGAAATGCTGGTCTGCACCTCTTCATTTGATCTTGACACAGTTTCGATCTCGACTATTCACCACTTTTGCCCAATGGAAGCCAGAAAAGTTAAGCAGAGTCAAGTCGAGTTGAGCTAGTTAGTTTGCATGGGTAAAATGGCTGGGAAAGTAATATTGTTGCTCTACAGCTTGTGGGTTTGGATCTGGCCCTTAGTCCTGAGTATTTAGTATTTGCATATTGTCCAGGTGTGGTTTGTGTGTTTCCTCCAAAATACATACAGTTACTGTATGTATACAGAATCACTCCTGGTGTGTTACTGCACACATGGAAGAGACCCCAAAATTGGGTTGGTGCTCCATCCAGGATAAACTACATGTTGTATAAGATTACCTCCAGGTCTCCTCAGATCCTGACTTGGTCATGTGGTTTCCCAATATGAAGAAACAAATTTATTTTAATTCAGTTTATTTTTATATAGCACCTTTCACAACAAGGTGCCTCAAAGTGTTTTACAGAGGAATTGCAGGTCTTACAGAAATAACAGCAAATGAATACCTGGAGTTAACAATACGAATAAATACAAATAAAACCAGATGACAGCTGAGGAGAGGAATCAAAAACTCTACAGTGTGGAGAAAAAAAACCTCTGGGGGCCCAAGGCTGACTGGCTGCCCAGCCCCTCCTGGGCATGTTAACATTACATAATAAACAGGTCATGATTGAGACTATGAATGTAAATAGCACTATATAGTCCTCCTTTACTCCAGGTGTTGAAGTTACTCTCAGCACGCTCATGGCTTCCCTCGGGCAAAGGACTCATCCAAGGGGGTACACTAGGTGTCAGCAGTACTAACATGGCGTCCCCCTCAGATGGTACCTAGGCAGGCATCGAGTACACATATGTACACATATGTACATCGAATGTACATATATCTATGCAGAGAGGGGTTAGGAAATCATACAAACACTAGTAATCCCACAGAAAAATATCACAGTTATACTGGCATGTACAGCATGTGCCAGCAGCTTTAATTACAATGAGCTATGGAGACTGTTGTGGGAAGGTTAAATCAAAAAGTAGGTCTTCAGTTGGGATTTAAACACTGAGACCAATTCAGCATCCTGTACATATCCAGGCAGACTATTCTACCAACTAGGAGCTCTTTAACTAAAAGTTCTAGCACCAATACTTTTATGCATTCATGGAACAGAAAGAAGGCCTGCATTCTGGGTCGTAAGGAACAATTTGGAATATATGTGTTAACTCCATTAGATATACTGGTGCTTTGCCTTTGAGTGCCTTATATGTTAAAAGAAAACTATGAAATTGGTTCTGAACTTAACAGGAAGCCAGTGGAGTGAGGATAGTATTGGACTTATATAGTCTTACTTTATGTTTCCAGTGATAATTCTTGCCACTGCATTTTGTATGCACTGTAAAGTGTTTAGTGTGTGGTTCGTACTTCCGTGGAGTAAACTGTTGCAGTAATATAACTGAGTATAAACAAAGGCATGCCCAATCTTCTTAGTATCTTCTGCAATAAGAAAACAGTGCAGCCAAGTAATATTTCTCAGCTGCGGGAAACAAGTGAAACCACATTAACATGACAACTATAGGACAGTTTTGACTCTAGAATGACACCTAAATTATGCATTGAGTTGCTAATACAGAAACAGAGGTCAGCAGCATTGAGGGCTGAATTGAACACACTCTTAGCAAGATCATTACCCCTGACCAACAAGATCTGAGTTTTATCTGTGTTTAGTGATAAGCAGTTTGTGCTCATCCACCGTTCAGTGTCCTTGAGACATTTAATTAAGCTGATATATTATCATTAGGTTTAACTGCAATGTATAGCTGAGTATCATTAGCATAGGTATGATAGATGATATACTTACTTAATATTACCTAAAGGTAGCACGTATAGGGGGAAAAGCACTGGGCCCAGCACAGATCCCTGAGGTACTCCTTATCTAAGTGGTGACATGGGTGGGGGTGCTCTGTCATTTGACATTTGAACATAATAGTAATGGTTTGTGAGATAAGAATTAAACCACCTAAGAACTACAGATGATTTAAACCACCTAAGTTCCGCTTAGGCCCACAACAGTTTGAAGCTGGTTTATCAAAATAGAAGTATCAACGGTATCAAATGCAGCCCTAAGATCTAATAGAACGAGAGCTGTCATGTTCCCTGCATCAGATGAAATTAAAATATCATTTACAATTCTACTGAAGGCTGTTTCTGAGCTTGTTGGAAGCCAGACTGAAACTTGTACAATAAACTGTATGCTTTCAAGTGGACTTGCAGCTGCAATAGCTAATGTTTTAAATAGGAAACAGGGGTTATGTTTATTCTCATTAAAAAGCTTAAAATAGTATTATGAATGGGCACTGTATAGTGCTTTCCTGTATTGTTTCAGACTGTTGGATTATGCTTCCACTTGCACTCTAATTTACAGCTTTCCTGTTTTAGATGCCATGTGTGCTCTATTAAGCCACGGAGAGCATCGGGTGATTCTAACTAATCTAACTTTTAGTGGAGCTACTTTGTTTAGTGTCTGACTAACTACTGCATTAAAGTTATATGTTATTTCATTAATACATGCACTGTCAGTGAAAACCGTGTTCTGTATAGTATCTGTAATTTTTTTCACTTTATCTCTATTCAAGTAGTGGGTCATAACCTATTGTTCCACATGCAGAGGAGAAACTTTCATCTCAAAAGTGATTAAGAAATGATTAAAGCAGGAATTACCTAATGGATGAAATAATAAATGAGAGATACCAACACCATGGGTTATTATTAAATCAAAATTATGCCCATGTATGTGGGTTTGTTCAGATATGTGCTGAGCACAAGCAACTGAATCTGGTAAGGATATAAAGCTGTTAGTAAATGCATCTGTCTCTGTGTCGATATGAATATTAAAATCACTTAGAATTACAATTTTATTAAACTTATCAATCATATCTAACAGAAAGTCCCCAAACTCATTAATGAAGATGACTGTGGTCCTGGAGGTCTACAGACTATAAGTAAGTACACTGTAAAAGAGAACACGGGAGGCAAGATCCTCGATGCAGAGTGTTTATTGAGGGAACAGAAACGGATGATCCAAGA
>JABJVR010007558.1:0-11396 GCA_025773905.1 Chitala chitala | reverse complement strand
TTTCTTTAACCAGTGACTGTTTATCAGCTTATTTCTTTAGTAGAGAAAAAAAAAAAGTGCAGCTTCAGGAGGACCCTGAAGAGCCACTTCCAGGAGGAATGGTAGAATAGTAATGCCATTACACAGTGTGCATCTAAGACAGCAGGGCAGGCTGCTGGCTCTGCTGCATTCCACTGCAAGCCTGGCATACAAGGTGCTTTAAAGGGCAGCGCTCCTCACATGGGTGAAGTGGGAGGGGCACAAGCAGGGTGTCGGTTAACCATGAAATGAGCTTCAGGATCACCAGCTGTGCTACCCGGAGTGCAGACGCTTCTAAACTGTTTGCCCACAGAAAGACCCGCCTCTTCAAGCTGCCGTACGATTCTGTGTAATGACAAGTTTAAACGATTGGGAGTTGGCTTTCACTTGGCTTAGAATCTGGTGCAGAATGAAGAGCTTCATCTAAAAACGAACAACAACATACACACACACTCAAAAATTGCTGGTAATCAACAGTATTATTTTCAATGGTACCTGAGGTCATCTTCTCATCTCTTGTTAGTGGTAGCCACAGCAATTACATTTTGAATTACGATTTGATTTTTGATTCATGTGAAACAAAAACAAATCTCTGTCATGCCATTTACATTTGAATTCTTTTGTATTTCGCTCTGAAGTTTAGTCACCTAGGTCCGTCAAGAGGCCATTGTCTACAAAACAGAAAATATAGTATTGAGTGTATCATATGGAAAATCCAAGGCAAGATACTTTGAGGCACCCAATTTTCAGCCTTTTCCCTTATGTAATACACAAGTAGTATTTGGTAACATAATTTAACCCTTTTAAAGGCACGCACAGAACAAAAACATGACTTCTTGTTGACATTTTTAAGTTTCATGGGGCAATGAAAACCAAAAGCAATATTTGGTTTAAACACTGAAAATGTAGTGTTTCCATTATAAAATGCCTCAACCAAATGGTTCAGCACTCCCCTAAAGGCTTAAGTAAATAAATTTATGTTACAGATTACATGAAAACTAAGACTACCCTGTTGGCTTAGTTAGATACGCAGTTCAGGAGCTACACGTCCCTCAACATGATGCAACTTGTTATACATAGCAAACAAATCTCTGATCATAAACCCAAGGTCACTGAAATAAAAGCAACAATAATTGTCCTGATATATAACTGCTCTCTGCAGCAGTACCATTTTGTTCCAATACCAATGTTAAACCTGGAGCACCCATCACGACATCTAAATCAGAGAGCGTATATAACAGCGTCATGTGATGCAGACGTACATTTTCTTAAAGTAAAGGCTGATCATCCTGCTAGAATATACATTAGCAGATGTCCAATGCTGTGACTGAACGGGACACACTGGCCCGAAAGCACATGCCGATTACACCCCTCAGGAGGAACAGCGAGCGGCGGGGTCTTTCTCTGATGTGTGAAACTGATACATACCCCCCGAGGTAGCCGTCTTGCTTGAACAGCTGAATGACGTTACAAAACCAGCCCTGTCGCAATTTGAATATTCCGACAAGTTCTATGAAAATGCCGTTTGTGCGTAATTGATATGAATTGCGCTTTCTTTTTCTTTTTGTGACGGGCAGTGTGAGGCCTGCTTTTCCACAGACACAGCCCAGCCCGGACTTGGCTCGCCAGAGGAGACGGGGCGACATGCTTTGGACGTCCCCTGCAGGATTGTTTTGTCAGGCTATGGACCAAGGAGGAGGCAAACCCTCCTCTCCTCTGCACTCAAACACGCAGCTGCTCACAGCGATCATTTAGAGAGGAGCAGCGAGACGCCGCGGCTCATTAAGCCACCAGCTGAACATGCTTTTTGGACGGGATCGGCGCTTTTTAACGAAAGGAACGAAGGAAGAACTTTGCGCCAAAAGAAACATATGCGGCTGAACCTGTAAAAAGCGACGGTTACATGAAGAGCACGCCCAGGGTGAGGAGGATGTTGCTGCCGGAAGACCCTTTGAGTTCGCCCTTCTGAAGCGGAAGAAGAGGCCCCCTAGCCCTGCGCCGTCCTTGCTGCGGCGCCGAGCACGTTGTTCCTGAAGCATGGTGATGTCCCAGGGCACCTACACCTTCCTGACGTGCTTCGCGGGCTTCTGGCTGGTGTGGGCCGTCATCGTCATGCTCTGCTGCTTCTGCAGCTTTGTCCGCCGGAAGCTGAAGCGGCGTCGGCGGGGAGGGGGCATGACGCAGCAGCCTGAGCAGGGCCTGCGTGCCCTGGAGATGGAGCCCATGGACAACTGTGGTGGCCCTTCTGCTGAGCCCTACCGCCTGTGCCCAGCTCCTGTGCAGTCCACACACACCATCCCGCAGGGCAGCTGGACAGCTTCACGAGGTACCGCACCACCGCCCACTTTCTCTCTGACATGTTTGGAGTGCACATGTTTCAGGTTGTTCTGCTAAAATGAATCAGTCACCCCCCCCCCCATTTATTCATCCATCCTTCCATTACCAAATCGCTTATCTCGTTCAGGGTCGTAGGTGGCCTGGATGCTTTCCCAGACAGCCTAAGGTACAAAGCAGGGGAAACCCTCGGTGGTACAGTATGACTGATGTTCTTGTGAAACCAAATGGCTGAGAAGTGATTAGACTTGAGACGTCATATGCAGACCTGTGGAGGCAGAGTCAAAGTTGTGGAGTCGTCTCTGACTCCACAAATAAAGTTCAACTTTTGGGTCTAGTCTAGGCCTGTAGACTCATATACTTACAATTTGGGCCTATGCTCAGCAGCAGAAGTCAAAAAGTGTCGATATAAAATGATAAATGTTGTTTTATTTACTGTATCGTCTTGTGTGATAGATTATTTTATTATACAATTAATAAGATGGTCATTGTTTAAACTAATGCTGTGGATTCAGAGTTTTGGAGTCGGATGTACCTATCACATCCTGCACCTGTCATACCCTGCTTTGCTCTCCATATGTTGCTATTTCCCATGCTTCCTTGTTTCTCCTAATTCTGTTTTCACCATGTGAGCTGTTTTAATCCAGTCAGTGCTTTCAGCTGTTTCCTGTTTCCTTCTGTCCTTTATACATACCCACCTTGTGGTTCAGACCTTTGCCAGCTGTTAAACTGTTTTAGGTTAGTGAAGCCTTTGGTGCTGTTTCTCTATTAGTAGGTTGTTGTTGTTGTTACTTGATGGTCTTTTGTTATTTATGCCTTTTGCCATGTTTATTGACTCCATCTGTCTGAATAAACCCTTCTGCGTTTAGACTCGGCTTTCGCCTCCGTTCGCCTCCGCAAAACATTTCAGAACCATATATTGATGAGTCAGGATCTAAAGTTTTGTGTACTGACACCACATCCCTTGTCATATGAAGGATGACTGAAGCCAGGGTGATCCACAGTTACCAACACATGGATGATGTGGTTCAGTTTCAGGGAAGGGTGTGTCGTGTGTAGATAGGGGTACGATGACACTGCCACGAAAAACAAACTATCCAGTACCATTTTAAACAACCTGCATGGAGATTTTTACCCTAGACTATAAGTTATTTTCCAGATGAAACAAAAGCTCTCTTTTGGTAACAGTTAATAGGTTCAGTTATGGAGCTAATGAATTGAAAGAGAATTTGATTTTATTATTATCATTTTAACTTGCCTGGTTCCTTGAGGGAGCTGCAGGTTGTCTGTAAATAGCGCAAGGTGCTCTGTTTCGCCCATCCTTGCTCCTCTGTGTGCTTACTTGTAGTGTTGAAGAGTGCATCTGGCAGGAAATGTGTAAGAGGATTGTGCATTCTTAACACACCTGACAGGTGTTCAGTTGGTCTGACTAGCTTTCCATTCCTTGCAATATTTTTAACAGTCAGGTCAGCGATGTCTGACATTAAAGATGGTTTTACATGCAACTCTTTTTTATTATTCAGAGTTTAGGGTAATATATGTTTTTACTTCATAGTGTCATTAATCCATCAGTGTTTGCAACAGAAAATTCTGTGTATTCCCTGATAGCTCCGTGGTTCACTGCCATTCAGGAGATGCTCTATCCTTTACATATTTTCTGCCCCACTGCTTTACCAGTCCTGTAGTTCCACGTCACCTGCTGCCACATGCTTGGCCACTCAATACACACGTTGGATTTAATGTGAGTGTTTTACGACTCCACAGAATGTCCACACTACCCCAGACACAGGGCGAATTTAACACCCTCTCAGCACTGAGGAGGATGTTGTAGAATGTACATACAAATGTTGTTCCCTAGAGCAAAGCCCTGGCTGGTTATATTTGGGTGATATCCTTGTCATCCTCATGTTTATGTGATAAGGTCATTCTGAATTGGTTTGGACAATCCACCAACCCCCTCCTAATAACCCCATGGACTGAACTAAGTGGAGGGATTTCCCTTGGAAGCTATGCAGTGCCGCTTACCACAATGGTTTAAAAATGACTAATTAAAAAGAACCATTAAATACCCGACTGTCATTATCGTAGATAAAAGGGAAGCCAATCCTATTTTCAGTACTTGTAAATAATTATATTTTAATTACATATCTCACATCAATAGGACTTTGAAGCTATTTGGCGTTCAGATTAGTCCATTAATATAAAACCTAAATTAATTATGGCACATCACGTAAGTGATGGGAACTAAATCATGAGGTCCTGTAATGTCAAAAACAAATTATAGCTCCACTCCAGGTGCTATGATTTGAGTCGAAAAAAAAGAAGAATACAAAATTCATGTGCCAAAGAGAGTTAAACTGATGAGTATATTATAAGCACTTTACTTTTTTTACACCTCTCCTTTTTCAAATTTCTTTTTGAGGGAAAATTGCATCCCAATTGAGAGCAAGAGGTTTGTGTTTCAATGATGCAGGTGCATCATTTAACCCTCAGGAGATGAGAGATGAGACTCACCTGGAGAAACCTGGATATGCCTCCTAACTGGCCCTGTGCACACTCGTTTATCCAGAGTGGAAACGGGCATCGTATACCTTATACTTTACTGTTGGCGAAGGAAACGGTTGAGCTGGGCAACATTAAAAATTTAAGGCAAACAGAATGTTATATTGAACTGTACCATCTGGTACGTAAAGTGGGGGTTCAGGTCCTCTTTCACTGAGGGGGGACCATTTGGCATGTTTACCCTACTGCTACATACCAAAGTGCTGGTCACAAATAGCCAAGGCTGGTTTCTCTGTTTAATGAGGACTTAGAAGAAAAGTTTTAGGACTATGAACACACACACACACACACATACACACACACACACTTGTGTCTTATGGCATTCAGTATAGTGTCACACAATTATATAAAGCTGCCTTACTTTTTGTGCCAGTACCCCATACCAAAGCAATCTGACGTGCATGTTGAGAATGTACTACGGTACATTGTGAATTATCATGATGATGCCTCTTACATTTACATTTATGACTAAACCACAGGATTTGATCATCTGATTTGTTTAAATACATTTTTGAATATATTGTTCATTAATTTGTCCAGGTAGGGATATGGCAGCTTGGTTCCCAGACATAAGATAGGGTACACCATAAGTAGGGTGCTGGCACTACACAGAACACCTGTTCAGTTAGTGTTACTCTGCTAGTTAAGGAAATCGCAGCACCCAGAGCAAAGTAGTGTATACACAGGGAGAGTGTACACACTGCAGGAGAGAAGGAGATCTTTTAGGAGATGGAGTAGGAAGTGAAGTGAGCCTCCACAGGTCAGCACCTAGCCTTATTGATCCCTCCCGCCCCTACAGTCATCGCTTTGTTCCACACCCCCCACACCAGCAGCACCGAGCTCAAAAGAAAAGTTGCCTTTGTGCAAACTGAACTTTAGACTGTCGCTCTTATCTGCTGCAGTGATTCCTCCGCTTAACAAAATAAATGAAATCCGGGCTTGTTTAATGGCCACGGTACAAGTAATCTATGACATCTGAACAAGAGCCATTGGCTCAGGCCGTGACTGGCAATTACTGATTCATTAAAAAATGCCCAAAAATCATGGTGTGCTGCGTAATGTTAATAATATTATTCAACTGTTGAATTATATTCAGTTTAGGGCAATGTTAACGTACATATATAGAGGACCCGAGCTTGAAGGAGACCCATAGGGGCGAAGTTATTTGCTACAATACTACAAATATTAAGTTATTTGTAGGACACAGAGTTCATTTACCCCAGGAACACACTAAGAATTATCTCAGCCTGGCAACACCCTGAGTGCCTACCGGCTCTACCAATAGAAAAAGGGTTGTTACAGGCAAAGTCTCTGCTCTAGGTATCATAATAGACATCATGTTGCTGACTGAATAGGTGCTAATTGCTCCACCAGGCATGTGAAAAATTGTCATCTTTAAACATAAATATACTGAAACTAACTGTAAATGTTAAATTTGGAGAACATGAAGAAGAGATTGTGACAGGTTGGAGCCCTGTCCAGGGTGTGCCTTACCCTGTACGCTAGGCTGCCTGGGATAGACTCCAGTCTACCTGCGACCCTGCAGTCAGGATAAGTAGTTGGAAAATGGGTGGATGAACAAGAGAAGGTGGAGTCGGGGTAAATGTTTTGACCATACTTAGTCAATTGCAAATTATATCGTGCCATTTTTTAATGGGTCTTCAGAACATTCTGTACTCTGTGTTGTTCTGATGCCTTGGTAGCTCAGTTCTAACTTGTCAGGTGTGATTCCTCAGTTCAATTCTCGGCCAGTGTAATTTCTTCTCCATCCAGGAGATACATCTCCTGGGTGCCTTGATAACGGGTAAGGATAGGCAGTAAAGATGGTCAGCCATTTTACTCAGCAGCCTTCTGACAGTTTCTGTGGCCAAGAAGAGGCCAAATGCTGAGCTTTCAATTATTTTGGACCTGTGCCAGTAAAGCCAAGAGAGAGTGATTCTACCACTTTGGGCAATTCAGGACGTCCATATGCTTCTATCAAAGCTTGTGCCCTGCAGAGACCACTCTTTCCACAGCTGACTCAGCCATAGGGTGCATCTGCATTGTCTATTAGGAGAAGCTCTGCCAACACAGAGCCTGTCTCCACAATGCTTTATAACTGGCTACAGGGCTTATTAATTTAGCTGTTTTTGAACCACTTTGTTTTATTTATGCATTCATCATTTTGTCCACATCGGTTTTTACCCAGAAGGACAGCAGGCCTACAAATAGCTGATACCTCTGTTCACAGATACTGATGTTTTTGGGAAGCCTCCTTGCTATGAAGATGCTGTTCTGATGGAGGACCCACCACCGCCCTACAGTGAGGTTCTGGCTGACACCAGAGCAGGGACCTACACCAAGCCGGAGGCGAGGGTGTCCCGGGAGCCGAAGGACACTGAAATGAGCAAGTCGCTCTCAGAGAGCACGTACCCATCACTCATCCACCTCCCCATGGCTGAGCATTGGGATTCCTTAGGCCGACTCTTCTCTACCATGGACCTAAACCGCAACAACCTCCCCCTGCCTGCCTCCCATTCCTCTACCGTCGTGACGCCTGTTGGCCCACGGGAGGGTGGCACCATGGCTGGACCTGGACCAGGCAGGCCTCTGCTGGACCCAACCTGTGACCTGCCCACTGCTTTCCTCGTGTTTGGCAGAAGTACAGCTGTGTGAGCTGGAATCCATGCCAGAGCCGTCAGTCACACACACACGCACACACAAACACACACACACACACACACACACAGATACACACACACTGTCATCACCACTCGACAGGCTGTGAGGGAACTGACTAATTTCCTCCTTTTCTCTGAGTGAAAGGGACCTGGCCTCATGTAAAACCGCTGGCTTTGAGCTGTGTCAGAGAACACCCCTGTGGGGTAACCGAGGGAAACAGATGGCGTCTTTCACAAGCTGGCTCTGTAGAAACATTTCTCTCTCCACTGCCTGACTTGTGCCTACACTGCAGCTGTTTAAAACACGCAGACCCCGAAGTATGACAAATTCTCTAACGTGTTAAAGACAATCTTTCTTTTTTTTTGAAAAAGGATTTAGTCTGACACATTTGCACAATGACATGCTTGACAATTATAACTAAAATTTTTTTCTCCTAAGTGCACCCCAGTCTCTGAATGTCTCAGTGTCAACATTTTGTCTATGCTTAATGTTTTGGACCAACGCAATTAAATAGTGTACAATCACTGACAGTAGTTGCTTTGCAGAATCATACTATAAAAGTGTGAATTTACTCAAAGCCCAAACTTGTTTCTATTTAATGAGTTCATACAAACAAATCTTGGACCACTGTATCTCTAATCTTAAAAAGCACAGTGTTTTTGAACAAGATGTTCTCAAAGCTGCCAAAAAACCACATTGAAGTCTTACTGTATGAGCTTGTCTTCTCATGTAAGGCCATAGGAACATTCCACATCACACATGCTGTTTCCTGCCATTTTTTAACCCTGACACACAATTAGTGTGAAAGTACACAGAATAGCAGTGCATAACTGACCTTTTGTTCTCCCTGCCAGAGAGCAGTGTTGCCTCAGTAAAAGAAATCCTCAAGTCAGAGATACGGCACCAAAAATTTTTTAAAGGCTTTAGTGCAGTTTGGCACAGACATCTGGGCCTGTAATTCCAGGTGTTGGCAGCGAAGCTGCCTGATACAGAAATGGCTGTCGATGCTACTGAAGTGCATGTCGGCTTTGTCACGTCCTCCTATGTGTACTCACTGTGAGCAGTCAGACATCAACAGGTTTGTCACTACACGCGGAACAGCACTCAGCCAGGGCACTGGAATGACACCCAACATGCAAACTGGCTTCGTGTTTACGCTACAAATCCAGGATTTGGTGCAATTGACACAAGTAGTACAAATGTTGGATTTTTCTTTTTTATACGGTAAATTTGATGTCAAGTAATTGTGTGACACCCTGTTGAATGCTTGTGTGGTCATTCTTTCACAGGTTTATGCGGCCATTTGTCTGCATACTTTAATGCATTTATATTGTACATATAAACGCATATACATATAATTGTATATACATTTATATGTACAATATAACATATATTATACAAATGCTGAGAGCGTTTATAATATATATAAACGCCCTCAACATTTCCAGCTGGTCTCAGTACACCATCATTTTAGAAAGTGGCTATGGGATGCGGTGTCTTTGTATTTTGACATGCGGTTTGCTTTTCATGATTCAAAGAGCAACGAATCCCATCTCAACAAAATATGCAATCGAGAGGTTCATTCATCTGGTAACTAGAGGTGATGCAGCAATCAGGAGACTGAAGAACCAGCCATTAAAATACAGCTGAACAGACAACCCAAGGTCAGAGTACTGCACAGAGTGTTTTTCTAGACCAAGGTGCATGCTGTTACGCATGTCTAAAATCTGTGTAAAACGTAATATCGGTCGTCCCGCTCACAATTATTGCTCAGCTCTAATATTTTTATTTTTGCTGTATTTATTTTTTGATTTAATGTATACCCAGTAATGTTATCCATTAAGGCAGCAAAAAAATGCAATATTATGGTTTCTGACGATATAATCGATCTTGGCTGTGGTATGAGATGTATTTTGCTTTAATTGTAATTATAATTGGTCTCGGCTGGGCTACGAGGTATATTTTATTATAACTCTCATTATAATTGATGTTGACTGGAGCGTAAGATGTACGGGAATCATGTATTTATCTGAAGCCTCCTCTCAAGGTAAACCGATTCAGATGTATGGAGTTAGAGGGGATTCTCAGCAATGTGAGTCTCACTGTTCACAGGGCACACTAAGGCTGCACCTTTAACATGCACGAACAGGAGCTTCTGCCTGTTAAAAACAAGGCAGCTGGGTGTTGGGTCTGTGTGTGTTGGGTATTTCCGTGCTTTGCTTAGATAACATTTGCTCCAAGTGTTTTTGAAAACATGGTCATGTTGAAACAGTTATTGCCTTTATAGTTACATAAATTGGATTTATAATGTACAGAGGGCAATTTTTCCAACTCATATTGAAGCATTGGTGACGTTTTTTTTAGAAGGCACTCCATGTCCCAAACCCCATCATCATTTCATGGTTTGCTCAGGCGTTTGAGAAGACCTACTAACACCCTACATTAAAGCCAACGGGAGTACTGGAAACCTGACTGTGTAGGACAGGAAGAAGAAACACTGCTCTCTGGTGGTATGGAGTTTCACCATGAGGAAAAAGGAGTCCACAGTTACCCCCACCAACCAGTCGCGATAAAGCAGACAATTATAAAAAGTAATTGAAGACAGGATTAATGAACCAGAGATCGGTGTCACTGGTTATTGTTTGTTCAAAGGCCTTGCTCTTGTCCACATGTAAAGCCACCCTCAGCCCAGAACTATCGTTCCCTAAACCTAACCCAATCATTTATGAAAGGTCACTGTATTTTTTAAATGTGCTACAGGTCACATTATTAAAATCGGTCTTATATAAACACAATTATCTTGTTGGATTTTATTCAGATAAAAATTATAAATTTTTTATAATGATAAAGAAATATAACTTAGACCAAAATCTGTATAAAATGGGTTAGAATTTAATTTTTTTTGTTAAAATATTTTATAAGGTGTCGGTATAAAGGTATGACATGCAAGATTTGAAAAGACATGTTCTCAAAGTGTCCTATTGGTTTAAAGTACAATTGAACAATTGAGGGTGGTGTGGGGGTTCTTTTGCACACCCGTACGAGTTTCACAGTGTGAAGCGAGGAATACGTTTGTACTCTACAGCGGAATCTGCTGTCACAAACATGTATCCGAGGTTTGCACAAATCCAGAAAAGCAGGAATCTTATCCGAGTGTGTTACGTCATGTGATTAAAGACGGTAGCCCATAAAAGTCTGTTTTGGTTTTAATGTCTCACTCAGAAGGTGTGGATGTCAAAATGAAAAAGGAATTATCAATTACAAGTTGGAAGATTTTTTTTTATGTGAATTTAACTTGTAATTGAATTACAAACAATGAACAAATATGATTATTCTGTGTTAGATACTAGTTTATTAATGTAAAAGTATATATTTTTAGAAAAAGATATAAACATTTGCCCATAGAATGACAATGTAACGGTTTTGCTTAGAATATGGACAGTAGTTATAAATGTGTCTTTGTGGGACACATCACATGACCAGCGTTCTGTAACATGATTGGATAAAGAGATGTATGGCTGACAGACAATCATCTGGCATTTTTTAAGGCTTACTTAGCAACATTTAAGAATTATCCAATGTGTCATAAATGTTCGAAAATATATATGAATGTGTATCACATTGTGTGTTCTCTGGTGCTAATATTTATATGTGCTGAGACTATATTTTGCAAAGAAGTAACATATTGTAATCTTTTTGCAATTATTTTTCACTATGCTTCAGAACTGTTATCCATGGTGGGGGGGGGGGGGGGGGGGGGGGGGGGGGGGGGGGGGGGGGGGGGGGTGGGGTGGGGGGGGAGGGGGGGGTGGGGGGGGGTG
>JABJVR010007557.1:0-11401 GCA_025773905.1 Chitala chitala | reverse complement strand
GGAGAATGGGCAGACTGGTTAGAGATGATAGAAAGGCAACAGTAACTCAAATAACCACTCGTTACAACCAAGGTATGTAGAATACTCCACAGTCACCAGATGTCAATCCAATAGAGCACCTTTGGGATGTGCTGGAACAGGAGATTCGCATCATGGATGTGCAGCCGACAAATCTGCAGCAACTGCGTGATGCTGTCATGTCAATATGGGCCAAAATCTCTGAGGAATTTTTCCAACACACTGTTGAATCTATGCCACGAAGAATTAAGGCAGTTCTGAAGGCAAAAGCGGGTCCGACCTAGTATTAGCAAGGCGTACCTAGTAAAGTGGTGTGTGTGTGTGTGTGTGTGTGTGTGTGTAATATGGTTATGTAATGAAACTAAATATTGTTATGGTTGTGTGGATGTAATTGTATAATGTAGATTTCTCAAGACAATGTAAACACAGTATTTTCATAGGCAGAACCACTAATGGTTCTCCTTTCTTTGTTAAACCTAAAAGGGCGAACTGACCAAGAAAACCATTCCCATCTGGTGCTGGAAATTTCCACGTTCCAACACCCCACCTCGCACAGAATGCTTGCTAATTTGGTAGCACTTTTCCCCCTCTATGCTCAGTCACTGGAGAACACTTGTAGGCAAAATGAATTTGCAGAACCTTCAAGCTGATGCCATTTTTAACCCCCTATGACTGCAGAGGTCACATCTTATCCGCATGATTTCCAGCTGTCATTTTTACATTGTCTGCCAGTTCACCATGGCAGTATTGCATTAAATTCCAATGTTATAAAATTTAAACCAGTTCTGGACTTTGGCAGTGGAGACTTTGAAATTATAATTTAAGACGGGTCCGTGGAGCATTTCAATTGGCTGCAAGACGTATTTCGAGTCTTCTCATAGGTGGCCGAATTGCTCGGGGTGCCTCCGATGAGGGTGTACGAGGTAGCCACATTCTACACCATGTTCCAGCGCAAACCTGTGGGGAAATACCATATTCAGGTGTGCACCACGACGCCATGCATGCTGTGCAACTCGGACAGCATCCTGGAGGCCATCCAGAACAAGCTAGGTAGGAGACCAATCTACCAGCAGAACATCCTGCTGGACTTCATACACACACACACACTCGGAGAGCAAATCTACTGCAGCATCGGGCTAAATAACGCTCTAAAAAGCTTGTGTATGTGAATGTCGTGAAAAGGAAATTGGTGCATTGTTCCCCCCCCCCCCCATAAGGATTAGTTAAATCATATTAAATATTAATTTTCCTGTAAGTCGTGCAACAGTGTAATAGGTTGAAAATATCATTGGTACTGTAAATTCCATATTTCCGTTGGTTTTGATGTTATCCTGTTCACGGCTGCAGTTCATACTGCATATTTTACAACTGTAGTGAAAGGCAGCTGCAGGTGCTCACATCAGCAAATTGTTCCTCCCCCCCAGGCATTAAAGTTGGGGAAACCACACCTGACAAGATGTTCTCGTTAATAGAGGTGGAATGCCTTGGAGCTTGTGTGAATGCTCCGATGGTCCAAATCAATGACAGCTATTATGTAAGTAATGCAATAACATATTTATATTGTTGCCGAGCTTGGTGAGGAGGGAGGGATTGAAACGTACTGGCTCTTATTGAACAGAAAATGTCAAACTCTGGCCGGGGTCGCTTTTTTTTTTTTTTTTGTCCCTGAATAAACCAGCCTGTGAAAACATTGGTCAGCTGGTGGCAATGTGGTTTGCATTTGGGTTCTGTGACCATGTTCAGACAGAGGCTCCTGGCAAGTGAAATTAAACAGGCACGATGTAGTCAGGCAGGGATGACTCCATCTCGCAGAATTGACCAGTGGCTCCATAGGCACCTCTTATGCTCAGGTGCTTGGACGTTCTTCTCCTGTTTATTGTTTAAATAGCAGAGTTAAAACATTAGCGTCTGCAATGGGTCGGCGCCCTGTCCAGGGTGCCCCCTGCCTTACACCCCAGGCTGCCTGGGATAGGCTCCAGGCCACCCCACGACCCTGTGCAGGATAAACAGTTGAGTCATGGATGGAATGGAGAATGTTATGTCAAATGTGCATTGCCTTTTTGACACAAACTTCACTTGAGGAAAAGAAGGCGGTGAATTTGACATTGTCCAGTAGTGCCATCAAGCGTCTGATATTCTTATAATGTATTTTTATATACATTATTTAATCTGTGCAGTTGTACATATTGACCAAATTTGGCTGTTTGTTTTTTTTTTTTTTTGCCTACTATGAAATTTAACTGGCCGAAGTTACTAGATGCACTGAGCATCTTGTGAGGGGGAAAAGCAGTTATACAGACACTGTTATATATAGATTTGATCACTGTGTTTAGCTGCCTTATGTTATCTCTGACTTTACTGGTGCCTGAAGCCTCTTGGTACTTTATTAGGCTAGAGAGGCTATCTGAGGAGTGCAAATGCCTCTTGGTGATTTAACTGACTACTGTACACACTTGGCAGGAGGACCTTCAGCCTAAGGACATAGATCAGATCATCGATGAGCTGAAAGCTGGGAGAGTCCCTGCGCCTGGTCCGAGGTACGCTGTCTGGGCCCCAGTGCACGAACCATTAAGGTCAACATGTGTTAAACCACATGGGTGTAGTGTGCTGTATGGTTACCCAGCATAAACCATTCAGCTCAACACACATTACACTGAAACCCTCATTAAGAAATACAAGGTATATCTTGGTTTTAACCAGCTGCCTGATTTCAGTTTTTAATGTGCAACCACCTCTTAAGAAAACCTATTTGCTCTGCAACCATAGTTTTGAAGCAGTAAACCTGTGTGTTTCCTTTTTAAGGAGCGGCCGTTTTTCCTGTGAACCTGCAGGAGGTCTAACCTCCCTAACTGGTCCTCCTCCTGAACCCGGATTTGGAGTGAGACCTGATCTGTAACAGTTTCTATTCCTGCCTCCTAACAAATAAATTGTCAACCATAGAATTAAGAATACATGTAAATAAAACCTATACAGTTGATTGTTCAAGTCTCTTTACTTGGTCATTAATGTTTATAAATAGAAATAATTTCATGCATTGCACTTGTATGCAAATAATTATCCCAAGTATCAGCTGTGTAACACTCAACAGAAACCACAAGCTTTATACAGACAGGAAATATGAACGTTACAAAAACATAACTATAAATGGGTAAGGGCAACACTAGATTTTTCCCCCGTCTATAAGACTATTTTTTAATATAAACTTTCTATGTTGCCTTTAAAATACAAATTACCACACCAGGCCCTTTCTTTTTTTTTGCACTATATCCACAACAAGCAGTGTCATAAATGATACTTGGATTCAGTGCAATAACAAGGAAGTAAATAATTCCTCACAATTATATTACACTGTTTAATATACCACAGGTAAAAACTGTGGGATTTAAATTGCGGTGCATTAACGAGTATTAACTAAATGGCATGCACTGCAAAGGTAAGCATAAGTACTTCCAGTTACGCTTTGCAGTGCTAAGCGTGCTTTCCCTCCATTTTAAAGCTCTGACGTACGTAAAAGCTAACAGCTCTAGCCTTTTAAATATGGCCTTCAAGTGCTGCGGACTAGCCGCGTGTCTGTGAGACAAAAAAAAAAAAAAAAAAACGGGCTAAGTAGTGCTGCTCATACAATAGACATTTTCAAGACTAGTCCTCCCACTTTAACGCGGTCATTTCCATGCAGGCCCACCATCCCGTTCCTAGTTTGCGTGTGTAGCCGCCACCCTTCCCCCACGCCGCTTTTCTCCCGTGACTCACGCGCTCTCTCTGCAACAAAAACGCTCACCGTCCTGCGCATGCGCACTCGCACCACACGACAAATACCACTGCGCCATCGCGCAAATACATAAAAACAACGGTTACACGGCGCTTGTACAGAAGACACGGAACCCGTAGTCGTGCAAAACCGGTACCTGTAAAAAAGAAAAAAAAAAGAAAGGCCGAAATAAAACGCTACGATCCGAGCGCTGACTTCGTCTCCGTCACGTTTCGAGAACATTCTCGGCGCTACAAAGGAGAGAGCGGAAAGAATGACGTCAAAACCTAACTTCACCTCATCCTATTACACGTAACCGCGTGTCGGCAGTAAAACGAATTAACGACTTTACGCACGTTTCACCGTGTGCTAATGGCTCTTCCAGAGTCATCGTGTTACACACAATGTGATTTAAAGCGCAACTTCTTTTTTAAAGAGCGCTGTCCTCGCGGAGCAGGAGGCGCGTGCGAGCCGCGTCTCGCCGCGGCCAATGAGCGCGAGCCGTACGCAGCTCGAGGAGGCGCTCGGTGAAGGAGCCGCGTGACCCCGTTCTGGCCAATCAGCGCGACGCTCGCGTGTTTTGCCAGGGTTTTCTGGTAGATACGACTGACGAAAGGGGGAATGTTTTCAAACCAGCGACAGGCTGGGAGAGGACGTCAGACGGCACTCGTCGTATTTTAAGAACTAATATTTGTAAAAAAATTCATGGTTTTCGCATTGAAAGCCCCGCTGGCGCACGCGTTTTGCCCGAATGAAGTGTCGGGGTCAGAGGCGCGCTGTTAAGGTAAGCATCGGTACATATTTGAGCTGTCCGTGGTAACGAGAAAAAAAAAAGATAGTTAGCCACAGCCAAAACACATAATATGTCGTTACGGCGTTGATCTTGGTGTATGTGAGTGTTTGTGTGTGAAATACGATTTGGGTGTTAAAGGATCGTATTTGTACATACGAATATAAGGATAATATGTTGAGGCAGTGGTAATAGCAGTACGGGGAGAACTGCGTGTCGACGAGGCTTTGACAGCCAGAGTAAAAGGTGCGAGTGGCCATGTACCGTTTTGACAGGCTGAGTAAAGGCGGATTGGAAATTATGCGTGATAATACTAATGCTTAATAACTAGTACTAGTAGTAGTAGTGGTAGTAGTAGTAATAATAATAATAATAATAATAAGCAACGTGCACTGAAAAGTAAAGAGACGATTGCCCTGCTCAGTTTCTGCGCACCATTGTCTCGACGTGTTTGTCCCGATCGGGCAGCTTGCATTTGACAGATAGACCTTTTGTTCTGAATATGGCGAATAATCTAAACATTTCTAAACGGGCGCTTTGTGTCCATGTGAGAAATGCGAGAGGAGCCGGATCGCATCGGCAGTGTTTTTCGGGCAGCGCTGGCCAGCGTGCTCGTGGAGCGGCGTGCTTTTGTGCTGCGTTGCGGAGACGTGCGCTATGCGAAAATGTGGAAATGTGGATTATTATTTTGAAATGTGGCTCCTGGTGGCGTTGGGTAAACAGGCACAGACGTTTCAGGGCGAGCATGCTGGGGGGCGTGTGTCTCCACATTTTCACCGTGACACCGTCCTGCGTCTCACACGCCTTTTGTTCAGCCCATCTCTCCGGGCACACGGATTCAAGACGTGCTCGCTTATTCCTAATTTCAGCACAGATGTGCCATTTGCTGTCAGTATTTAAATGAATGAAGCCACCATATTCTTTACTTGCGCTCACAGTTTTTGGGTTAAAAGAATAAATAAGAATCAGCTGTTTCCACAAAGCAGCCCCCTGTGCGTCAAAGCGCGCTGTCATTATGTCTGGATATGTGCTGCTTTTAGGGGACTTGGGTCCTATTTCATTGAAGAATTTTTCACGTCTGAATTTCCCCTCCTTTTTATTATTTTGCATAATTCGCGTACAACTTGCCAGTTATGTCAAGTACTTGCTACCGTGTTTTGAGGTGTAGCATTTGACAGCTAGGATTTCACACAGAATGGCTACTTATTTATGAAACTGTATTACAGTCATCTCGTTGTATCATCTGTTCATAGGGCTACTGGATTTTCTGCGACGTGCCAACCATATGATTTTATCAGAGACCTGCAGTGAAGATCTTTAACATGTATGGACTAAAACAGAAGGCCCCCAAATGCCAGTCTATAATTCTTAAGATACATTATGTCATTTTATTATTATTATTTTTGTTATTATTAATTTTGTACAGAACATAATCCTCTCATGAACAACTGACTACTGCATTGCAAGTTTTTTAATGCATGCTGCAGGTTAGCCCAGTATAAATATTGTAATTAGTCACTTTGCTTCATTATGTGTTTAAATCAGAATGACACAGTTGTGAGATTGCAAAAACACTACTAAAAATTTAAAACTCTCTTGAAATGACGTTCTTTATAGCGTTTGCAAAGTCAGAAGGCTCTCTCGGCAAGGATGCATTTAGGTTTGTATTTTGAGTTAAATTATAACGTTACACATTGGCTTTTACAGATTTTTAAAAGTAGTTTAGTATAGCAAATTGTCCTTGATTAACAACTTCATGGTATCTGATAGGGCTGCACCATTTATACAGTACTCTATGATGGCAGGTACTGTGGCGTTTTAGTATAACAGTTGTTTACATGAACGTTGCTAGTGCAAGTCCTGGAAGGTCTCCACTGTTGTACTCTAGAGAAGTACACAACAGAAATATCAGGTTAGTCAGATCAGGTAAAAAGGTGCTGGTGTTTTGAATAAGATTAACAACGGTAAATTAATATGTTGGTGTTAAAGGCTAAAAACCAGAAAGTGATTTGTTGAGTTTTAGGCTTGCAAATTAAGTGTTTTTTTTTTTTCTCTCAGTTCTATGTGTCTGTCAGTCAGGTGTTTTAACATATTTCAAAGGTGATTTTTTTATGTTTCCAACTATTGTAGAAAACCAAAATATGCTTGTTGAAAATATTTAAATCCTAGCATTACAAACATAAGTATTGTATAAATGATAAGAGAAAGCAGGACAGACACACCATATGTGAACATCCTATATCACTAATACTTTGCCAGAGGACCAGTCTTAAATTTTTATTTTTTTTTTTACTTACGTTTTGTGGTATTTAAGCCTAATTTAAAAAATATACAGTATGTGAAATATATCTAGCCTGATTTATTTAACCATGCATAATTTGACTATAGGAGTTATCACACTTGGGAAGTTATTGTTTTAAATATATTGCAAAGTTAATATGAAAATGGGTACAGTGTTTTGAGAAAGTTATTCTGTTAATGGAAAAAAGATAAATGGCTTGATATTAATATCAAAGTTGACACATCAGGCTTCTTTTTAAAACAAATCCAAATGTAGGCCCGTGTGTGGTTAAAAAAATTGATGTGTAAACAAAAGGGTATGGCCAGCCTTATCTGAATAAGCTCTTGCCTGGTGAAATTGCCATTGACTGAAGCAGGGGTGTTTATCATGCAAGAAGTGGCTGACAAGCTGTGAGCTTAGCTTTCTTATGCCGTTTATTTTTCAGTGAGAAAGAGAGACGTAGCAGACTGGCACTTCCTTGATTTTTAGCACAGACGCAGGTTATATCGGCCTTGATTACAGACATGGCCTCTTGCTAGATCCTGCCCTCTGCCAGTATGGTTCTCTTTCATGAACTTGGTGCGATCTGACACTGTGGGTTGGTGTTCTGTGAAGGAACGTAATGTGAATAATGTCATTACATCATCATCCATCGTGGTAGTAATCATTTGTTTAGCGAACGTCCCCTGTTGCGTAGTACATCTTTGTTGTACACTTGCTTTCATACATGTGTGTGGGTTTTGTATGCTAAATATAAGAAAGGGTTGCCGGAAAACTGGCTGCCTTTGGTGTTTTGTGTTTAAATAAGTGACTCTGAAATCGTTGAGTGCACTCCCAGTGATTGACCAGAATTACACACTCCACTCAGACGCGATACAGCTGACATGCAGTGGAACATATAATAACCAAGTAACATTTGTAATGGCAAAATGATTTTTGTGCTTGAACTTGTGTGAATGTACTGGGGTTACTCTACTCACGTTGGTTTTATGTAGGATCTACTGCGACGTGGCTTGGTCCGCTGGCCACGCCGCTGATATGTTAGCTGGACTTTGGCGGACACTGAAACTGCTTGGGCAGTGAATCACATTTCAGAGTATTGGACCTTGACCTTAATTAAACCTCTAGGGCTTTCCCATGTAGGCTGTGACTGCTTCAGGTCAGGCAGTGAGTGACTTTATCCTTCATCAGCAGATGGTTCTTCCCCCCCCCCCAGTATCCCAGTAAGTTTTCTAGTGGAAGCCTGCCCTTTTAAAATGGCATTTGTGCTTCTTATTGTAGTTTTAAGTGCAGTCTTTCCCCACGTTATCAGCAATGTTGTGTTTTATAGTCAAAATCAGTTGACTATTCATTTGGGTTCGTAATCATCCTATGTTTGTGACACTGGTTTTAACGACTGAGACATAACTAATGTTCAGATGCCAAATTCTTAGAGACATTCTTTTTTTTTTTTTTCTTTTAGGCATTGAAGACTTGGTACACATTTCCTCATTGTTTGTGTTGAGTTTTTTTTGGTGGATTTCCTCTTTTCAAAATGGAAACTAAGTGGAGTTTATTATGTCTGTGGAAAACCCCTCAAAATGTCAAATTTAATATAGTATTGCTCACAACTCAACACCATCATGCCTTGTTGTTTTTTATTTTTTTTATTTTTTTACTTGCACCCTAAAGGACAAATTCCCACTTGTCCTGTCTCCAGCAGAACTTCAGTGGAGCTGTACTGTGCTCCCTTAATGGAAACACAAGGTGCAGCTGAGATCCATGTCTTTGTGGATGTTTTCGTCTGTGTTAAACGACTCAGTTTTAGAATGATTAGCATAAGAAAAGCCAATTACACCACGCACTCGGTATGCCCTGACTCCTTTTGCTTGCTCGACTGATGCTTGTCTGTTATCTCACACCGTTCATTATATTTTTAACAACAAAGTCAGGGGACTCGGAGACGTTAACGTGTGCAAGTATCATGTCTGGCTAACTACCCCCATTTGACTTAATTTCCTTCAGAGGCAAGAGTCGACTCTCAGGAGTCATTGCGAAAAAAGAAAACAACCTAACAGGTGACAGGTGTAACTTGCAAATAATGCAAAATGTGTCTGACCAGAGAATCCTCTGGTGGAAAAAAGGGACCCCCCCCCCCCCCGCAGCCCTCCAGTGAGAGATTTTATAGCTAGCTATTTTGTTGGTTGTCCAGAGTTAATCCATTATAATTTAAAAATATGTAAAATTGTATTTATAAGAGAATTTGCCATTTTTAATTGGTTTCAGTGGAACTGGTACATCACACACAAGTATTTTACTAAAAAAGGAAATGATATGAAGAAACGACACAAAATTAAATACAAAATATTTTAGAAATGTTCAAGTAAATCTTAAGTAAAAATTAAATACTGCGTTATTTCTTAAAATATACACAAGAAAAACAGGAAGCTGTGCAGAAGTGGGATAAATTATAGAAATTTAATACTAAATGGAAAAGGACTCCTAGGCTAAATTTATCGCTTGGTATTTTTCCCGCCTGTCAAAGACAAGTAAAAAAACCTGTAAGAGATCCTTGTCATCCCTCGTACATTATCTGAAGGAGGAGAGACACTGTTTAAGCATAATGTGTCCTTTAAACTGAGAAAGCGTTTGCTTTTGAGAAATATTTATCGGTCCACGTAACGCTTTACACTGTAGCCACTTAAAAAATGAGTTTGTGCTTGTATTTCAAAGTACACCTTGTTTTAATTGTGAGTTATTGTTACCAAAAGACTAGGTTGTTGTGTTTGCAGTCAGGGTATGAAAATATAAAGGACTTTCATACCATTGGTTTGGTGGCTCAACGGGTAGAACATGAGGCTGGGATGCCGAAGTCTCCTGGTTCAAATTCCAGCCTAGCCGTCAGGTGCGTCCTTGAGCAAGACACCCAGCGCTGGCTCACTGTAACCCCCGTGTGACATGTTGTAAGTGACTTTGGATAAAAGCATCTGCCAAATGAATAAATGTGAGCGTAAACCAGCGTGGCTGGCAATGTTTGGGGACCAAACTCTCTTAGCTGTTACTGCTTTTGTTTTTAATAATGTGGTGAGTGCTGAGATTTAAGACATCTCACTGGTTAGAACAAACATCCTAATCAATGCCCTCCCCAGATGTCTAATGTTAAAGAATTTGCACCCCCCTCAACCATTGCAGCTCTTCATTAAGGCTGGAAACGCTGTCGCACCCTGCATTATCCAGCGTGCTCTCATGCGTCTCCCGGCTGTTGATTTCAACTAATGGTGGGCAATAAAAAATAGAAATTATGCGTTTGGAAATGTGCTAATTAAGGAGCATAAGGGTTCCAGATTGGCTGTCTGACGGAGTGTTGCTCAAAGTTTCTGACGCGGTTCTCGTCTACAATCCAGCCAAGCTGCGCTCACCTCCTGAGCCGGTCGATTTCGCACGTCTGCCATGGATGCCCAAGCGACTCGGGACTCATCCATACATCGGCATGTCCGGCAAGCCTTTTTAATCTGTATATGTAAAAATAATAATTTAAAAACAAGATTTATGTGTTGGAGTTGTCGGTGTGGGTCTCTGAACCTCTCAGCTTCAGTTAACAACAGAAAAAAGCCGGTGTGGCGTTTGCTGTTGCTGTGTTACAGTTCAGCTTCCAGGCCTCTGGGATGCGAGTCTGCACAGACGTTGCATCCCACCTTCCTGCCTGTTTGTGTACAAGCGGCAAACTCTGCTTGCGTGTCTTGCAGGTAGCGTGTATGCGGGTTTGATCATTTCAAATGTCAAACATATAATTTTCCCCGAAATGTATGTACTGTATATTTACAGTAATTAGAACATTGTTTAATAGTTTTTATTTATCAATAGCAATGAACATTTCACGATGCAAAAATAAGGTAAAATCAAACCCCTTTTTGTGTGTGCTATAAAATCTGTTTTTAAATTTATTATTATTATTATTTTATTTTTTTATCAACCAATCCTGTAAAGATAATCTGATTTGTGTTAAACATGACCAGAGGTTACGGTCAAGTTGTTTTACTGTATAATTATGCATAAATACAAAAATATGAAACTTCAGTATTTATCATACCTGGATAAATTTGATGTCATACCTGGATAAATGATTTCATTTATTTTTTTGAATACCAGTTGACTTTAAGGAAAAAAAATTATTTTATTATTTTTTTATAACTAGCCATGTGAGTGGTAATTTATCTAAATTAATTAGCAGTTGGAAAAATTGATTAGAATGAGTGTCATTACAAGGCCAGGTGAAGAAGAACAAGATGATGATGATCCTCTTCGTGTTTTTCCCCTCCACCGCACTGTTTAAAGCATAACAGAAGTCGGCTCGCATGTCATCATGTAGGTAATTAAATTAAAAAACCTGCTAATAAAAAAATCTAGTTCTTTTTAAAAAAGCCTCTTGAAATGAATTTGAAATCTGTAAATGTAGCGACTTGTTTTAATTATTCACAAGTCAGTATTTCAGTTTATCATTCCTGTGCTGTTACGGGGGGGGGGGGGGGGGGGGGGGGGGGGGGGGGGGGGGGGGGGGGGGGGGGGGGGGGGGGGGGGGGGGGGG
>JABJVR010007556.1:5000-11401 GCA_025773905.1 Chitala chitala | reverse complement strand
CTTAATTTAAAAGACGACATTTCAAGCTTTCTAGCCATATATTTCTTATGTTTATCAGACAAGTATTCGCTGAGATTTTAGCGGTTTTATTTACGTGTCTGTGAAGAGAGATGACAGAGACAGAGAAGACAGAGAGCACACCCTGTCTACTTTCTTTATTTTACAAAAGCACAGCGTTTTGTTGTCATTATAACTGTATACAAAAAAACTAGACCCTTTACAGATTCGAAAGATATACTGCTCTTATTTGTACGTTCAAAACTGACGGAGTAATTTAAGTTTGTTCCGGCATTATCGGGAGAAAATGCCACAAAACGCACAGGTGCATGGATCGAACTTTGCTTTTGGACACCTTGGACTAAGCTGTTATGGTACATCTGTCGACAGCTGGAGCCAGTGTCTACCTTTGAAACTCACAAGTCGCACATAGTGGCAGAGTATATGAAGTAGGTGTCATTAGTCATAAAAAAAAAAAAAAAAAACAGTTCTCTTAACAATGTAGGCCACTATGACCGCTCTCCACAGGTGAGTACAATACATGCTCAAGGCAGGCAATTAAAGGATTGATACAGCACTGAGAAAAAGAACTTGATTCAGAAGTATGAATCCCTCTCTTCCTTGCACAGATGCTGGGCATTGTCAGCAGGAAACATTTTTATGAAATACTAAAGCAATATCACACAACAGGGAGCGCTGTTGTACTGAATATCAGCACGGTTGTGATTTGGTCCTAGGCACGAGGCCATAGGCTGAGTACCGAAGACATCACAATCATGCAGATATTCAACAACAACAGCACGACTTTGAGTGTGATATTGCTTTTATAGAACAGTTTCACAAATGACATTTATTAGTTGACAGTAATAAGCAACAAAAAATTGTGATTTGTTTTCTATTTAATCAGTTATGTGGCTCCGCAAAACAAATAGGTCTGCAACTGGACCGGGAATTGACTGTTGTTAAGGGATGCAATGAGCATATTCGTGCACACTAGTTTACACATTACAGTAGCAATGTTGAACACATCCCATGCTGTTTGCCTTACTGTGTTACCTTCATCCTGGCATTTTCCCTTCTCCTCTGTTCATGACTATTCTTAAATTTAACTCAAATGTTATTTCCAGAAATATGTCAATTTTTTTGGTGTAGCTCATTAAAATGTAGCATTTAGCTAGCGAATGAAAGTGTAATTAAAGATTTTTATACAACATTTCTACAAAAGCCATTTATCAGTTGACAGTAATAAGTGACAACAAATTATGATGTTTCTTTATTACAGTTAGAATAATTAAGGATTATTAGAACATATGAATCGGAGTGATACTTATTGTTAAACATCCCAGTGCTGTTATCGTGTAACATCAGCACTCTTACAATGCCTCTTGTCCAATCAAATCAAACCAAACTCCTTGGTTGGAACTTGCTATTGCATAACGCTCTTTATTACATCACAGTACAAGTGAAAGTACAAGTACTGTTCTAGAACATTACACTCTGCTCTTTATACAATCTGTGGTAAATGTAACCCTCAGTCAAAACTGTGAATAACCATATTTCAAAACACCATCACATAACCATGAAAAAAAATTACACTTTTTCTAAAGTTAATTAATTTAAAAATTATGTGCTTTGTCAGAGAACACACTACAGTACCTAACATGAAATAGTTCATTATCTGGCTGCCTTCATGTTTAAAAGATAGATTTGACTCTTCTAATGAAAATGAAAGTGCATTTAAGAGCACTACACTGAACTCGTTAAAGGTATCTGTCTAAAAAGGCTCAGCACGCATTGAAATTAATTAGCATACAGCTAAAATAAAATGAATTTAATTAGTTTAAAATTGCTGCAGTAAGCAGTAAGTAGATAGCAGCTCCAGTTAGTATGTTTCTTCTCATAAACGATTTGGATCTTTAATGATTGTGCTTAATTGTTAAATGGTGATTGTGATTTATTGATACTGAAAGCGTAATGCAGTTGAGAACATTTTAGCTGTTAGCTAGTATATCTTCTGTAAATGTTAAGTATTTTTTCACCTTGACTGCGAACACTCAGACCAACATGGAAAGTTAAAAGCATTTTAAACTCTTACCTGGATGCTGGTGAGGATGGAGCAGATGAGGATTCTAGGAATGTGAACTGCCCCCTCTCGTCTGGGTATTCTCCAGAGAGATCGACCAGATCAGGCATCCCAGGAGATGTGCTAACTGTCTCTTTAACGATTAGCTCTGGGTCCAGGATGAAAAGCTCGTCTTGGGAGATCTCAGTTACATAATTCAAGTGCTCCTGAAGTGCAGAGACACAAAGGACAAGAATACAGTTCACCGAGGGACATGTGTGGCTTAGGAGAACCACAGCATGATGGTCACAATGCTGATGAGATACCTAGTCCTCTCATTTTCTTAAAGGGCTAAACTGGTCTACTTCTTGCTGTGACCTGACAGAGTAATAATACTACAGATGTCTGAGTGGTCATTTTACTCTGAGTTTTATGAGAGAGTATAATGGCCTTACCTGTGCACGATCTATTCTATAAAATCGATCAGCTGTTGTCGCTGCAAATAGGGGGGAAAAAACAAAAAAAAAAAAAAACAAAATCAAACACCCTGCAAAACTTTTTTAATGAACTTCTCTGCATGAATTTCAGTATTGTCACAATAAAGCACAACACGTGTCTGGAGATTGACAATGTACAGTGTCATCTGGTACTCTGCCATAGTATCTCAGGACAAAAGGAGAAATTTTCAGTTTCCACCAGTTTCCTATGTAACGCACATGACCGACATGTAAGAGACACATCAAAAGCTGGAGCAGGGTTGTACTATGCTGGAGCCCAACAGTAACAGTGCATGCTGGTTTTAACCTCAGTTCCTAACTGATTTGTAGGAGTAATTATTGCAATAATAAGTCACCTAACCTTTTGTTTCAGCTCTCAGTCAGGCACTAATTAAAATGTATTTTCTATACCCGTGGGACCT
This sequence comes from Chitala chitala, assembly GCA_025773905.1. Classification (NCBI taxonomy): domain Eukaryota; kingdom Metazoa; phylum Chordata; class Actinopteri; order Osteoglossiformes; family Notopteridae; genus Chitala; species Chitala chitala. The sequence goes on along the minus strand of JABJVR010007556.1, from coordinate 8,423 downwards.
GTTGCGCACACCTGAGCTGAGAGAATATCTAATTTGGTCAAGAAAATTTGGGTCTTATTTGAATGAGATTCATATTAACCTCACAACAAACTAATAATAAGAATAAGAAAAGAACAGCACTCTCTCATGAGGACGGAGGAAAACAATGTTCAGGTTAACTGAAGGTGACCTCAATAAACTGGTCCCCAAACAAACATACAAAGGAATCAAATTCCAGCGGCCATTTCTTACTTGCATAGTTGGTATGTTTAAGTTAGTATGCAAGTCATAATTTTTAGAGAACATACACTGGTATAATAATAATAATAATAATGTTTGAAATTGAAATGCCACCATTTTGAACATGTTCTGTATAACCAGATCAGCAGGAACATGTCAACTCTCTCTCTCTCTCTCACACACACACACCCCATTCCGGTGGGAGTCTTGGCAGGTTTTTTTTTGTGGTTCCCCAATTCATGAAAGTCCCACGATGGTTCATTCAGTTGCCTAATTGGTTTATCTACTACCCTTGGAAAGTGGGCAGAATTAATCATTTCAGATTTATTACTCCCACTAGACGGCCACTGCTCGTCCAGCAAAAGGACAGGTAAAATGAGAATTTATTACCTGTACTAATTATCCACTTAATTCCACTGAGGCGTAATAAAAATCCATGGCAATGCCCTAAATCATATTAGAAAAATAGAGAAATGACTGTGTACTGGCGAACGCAGCTCTTTGATCCACAACAAGTGCATGGGAGACTCTGATTGGAGTGGAGGTCTGTCTCTCCCATGGAAGCCAATAGGAATTGCATGCTGAAGCACACACCCCTGTTTAATCCAAAACTACCAAATAAAAATTCCAGAAGTAATGCTTTCCTCTGCCTCACTGGAGCAAACTACATTACTATGCAGTTATGAAAATGATCAAAACTGTGCCATTTTTCTAAAAAGTAAACTGATGTGGATTTTAATATTGTCACAGAGAGAATCAGTTTTATTCGGGGAAAAAAACACTTGCAATATTAAGCAGACTTTTGAGTATATTTTCAGATGTTGCGTCGTTCAACTCCGCTCCCAAGTTTGCAATTAAAAATTCTTTAATGAATCACAAAAGTTCAAACAGACCATTCCCACAGAGCAGCTATTACTACAGCAAGATTCTTGTGCATACCGATTTTCTTTACTTGAATTACTAGTCGATTTAATGAAGGTCTGATCTTTTAGCCATACCAGGAGCATAAGTTTCTCTTTGTACACATCTAATGAACATAACAAGAACCACAATTCTGTTTCTGCTGAGAAAGTGACAGGAAAGTAGTTCTGTAACAGCCTGTTTACAGTAGGCTTCCTGCCACTGCATGAGGAGCAAAACTTTTCAAATAGCCCCACTCATCCCCCACTCTTTCTTGGGGTGGGGGGGAACGGCATTCGTGTATTTCACATTTCAATTTTTCCACTAACAACCACCCAGAAGCCTCGCCGTGTCAGATGGCTTCCCTAAGATGCAGGCCCCTTTTCCCTTCATGGTTAGTGAATTCTTCCTATTAGCCAATCTCAGCGCTGCTCAGGGCTTCAATTAGAAAGTCCAGGATAATCAGAAAGGCCAACTAGAACGCACAGAGCAGCTTTGTGCTACTCCCAGAAAGGGAGTCGAAGCAGGGAAGTCCGACTGGGATGAAGCACAATGACATGAGTGCTAAGAATGTCTCCATGACAACGTCACAGAGACCACTTTGTCAGCAAAGGTTGCCAGCGTACTGTTTTCTGTAAGCGGAATACCCACACAAATAAGGTGCGATGATGTAAACTCTCCTTTGCCTTGCTTACATGAACTTAATCGGGTCCCTGTAGCTCTCAGAACAGCGGGATGTGGCAGTGTTTCTTTGTGAGTTGCTTCTCTGTTCCTGGCATGACATGCAATCTTAATTCGAGAGTAGGATTTGGTGTAGCAATGCTCTGTTGTCAGGCTACGAGCCAGAAAATGGCATTTTCAACGTCTGATATGGAGCGCTAAGCTAGCAAACAACTCAAGCGTTTAGAAATCTGGAGAAGCAGAGCAGAAATGGTAACAAAACACACGCAAGAGACACTTACAGTCCAGGAAGCACCACTTTGGTGAGAGTTTCTGTGATGATGGGGGCTTCGACTTTGCACCATCCCCCTCCTAGAGTGAAAACAGAACAATAAGACAACAACAGTAGGACTACCTCTGTGATAAGTGCCGCGGTGCCAGACCAGAAACGTTTGACAGTTGGCCTTATTTTCTTCTTACCTAAAAGTAAAGAACAGGACGCTGCACAAAGAACATTTGACACAAAAAGTGGTTTGATCCAGCAGTTTGACATGTCGGTATGGATGAATCCAGTCCTGCAGCTCTGCTTTCTTAAAGCACACGTTCATTTTATCGGTCGTCAAAGGCCCTGACATACCTACACCACTTTGTATTGTTCTGATGGGTGGGTGGCATTTCAATGCCCCAAAACAGAATGGCACAGAAATAATATAAGTAAACTCATGTTGTGTGACATTCATTTAATATTCTAATTATAAGATTGAACACAACAAATAAAATGTTAACCTGTTTTGTACTGATGTAAATGACCAAAACGCTTGTACATTTTTTAATCTGTTCCCTTGTCTGGAGTATATTAAATAGAAAGTCTAATTCCACACTGTGCCAGATTATCCTTATTCATCTGTTCTGGTTGTTCTCATACATTAGTTATGGTGGGTTCACACTCGACATCCACAGTCATTGTTATACTGTGGTAACTTTATGGAACACTTAATTTTGCATTCTACATGAACACACTAATGGACAAATCCCATCCAAAGGAGATTCATCTGTTTTACAAAAAACCATTTCACACTTTGAATTTTAAATTAGTGTCCTGCAAATCTGATGGTTATCAGAAGAATGTTGTATTGTATTAGTTTTGTTTCACAGCATCTACATCTTTGGTTCATATCCGAATCGTCTGTAATAAACAATAACCTGGATCTCTTGAGCTGAAACACTGTTGGATTAAGACAATCTGCACCATTTATACCAACTAAAACTTAAATCCAACAATGCAGTGTATCAAGGCCACACACTTAATGTCAACAGATTCTCAAAATAACTCACTAAAAAGTACATGTTGTGCAAATATAAACTTGAAATACATATACAGCTAATACCAAAAATGCAATTTCAAACTAGTTGAATAACCGATTAATAGACAACGTGGCAGGTGTTTGTGTGAGGGACATAACCACTCCTCTGCTTTGGGTCAGAACACTTCATTCGACCCCCCCCCCCAACGCCGTATAGTTTACTTTTGTATAATAACAGACCCGCTGGGTGGCTTATCCTGTGAACCCCTTGGCAACTTGCCAGCGATTATCTTTTTTTTTCTCCCATCTTAAAGAACAGCACATCATGATTTTATCCCCA
>JABJVR010007556.1:0-2500 GCA_025773905.1 Chitala chitala | reverse complement strand
AATGACGAAAACACCCCAAAGAGTAACATCAATGGTTCAGTGCTTCTCTCTCTCAGATCTTTACGACAGCCTGACATAGTCCCTTTGTATTTTGGAACGCAAACATCTCTGCGAGTGAAAACTTACTCTGTCAGTTTTGCACAAGAAGCTTTTGTTGCACACAACAAAACGCGAGGGCTGAAAAGTGGAATGCCAATACATTCCTGCGCTTGCGGATCATAAATCAATTTCCGAACAATAAAAGTCATGCGTGCGCCATGGAATCAGAATCAAACAGCTTCCTGATGGTTCATTAAAAGCAGAAACTGTCAATTGTTAATTTCCTTCTTCTTTATTTCTGCTTTCTCCACTTTTCCTCTTTCACAAAGGGCCCTGATTCCAGTGTCTGTTGCACAGTTTACTAAATCCTACATTCAAAGAAATGCATCAGTAAAAAGCATAAATACATAAAACTACTGCTGAGGAAAAAAGGAAGAAAAAAAAAAAGAGATGTAAGTTTGATTGTGCCTTTCAAAATACGATAAGGCAGACTGTCCTCTGTCCACAGAAATTATGCTTTTTGTTCATTGCTATAAGCATATCACTGTCTGGCAAAAAGAATAAATCCTTCTATGCAAACCTGTGCAGCACTTAAACTGCACTGCAAGTAATTACAATGTCCTTATCACCATATGAACAGAACAGTTTTAATCAGAAAAATGCATAAAAATGTTTAATGCATGGCCCAATACAAAGGGAATGAGTGTCAAATGCTGGGAAGCTAAAACTGCTTTCTGCAGGACATCACCAAACTCCCCTGTGGAGACGTGGCAGCTCTAATGAAGCAACACATTGTTGCCTAGCGACTGCAAAACTGACAGCTTCCAGTGGAATTCAGCTCTATTCTTTTTGTTCCACTGTTGTTCCACAGTAGCCACCTGATTATATGAGCTTGACATACATTAAGCATTTGGTAAGCAGCAGCATGTCATCCTAACCTTTACACATGTATGACAGGCAGCTGTGTGCCCGCCTCACCTTTACACACAAGTGTGACAGGCAGCTGTGCACCCATCTCACCTTTACACACGGGTGTGACAGGCAGGTGTGTGCCCATCTCACCTTTACACAAGGGTGTGACGGGCAGCTATGTGCCCACCTCACCTTTACACACAAGTAAGACAGGCAGCTGTGTGTTTGGACTTTTGCAAGTTTCTAATAAACAGCTACATATCTAAAACTCGTATATGTTTTCATCAAAATAAATCAACAATATACAGCAAATACAATTACGAAACCGGGAAATATACAAGTTGCTTATATGTATCAAAATTTTCACCATCTCCTGGCATGCAGAAAGCACATTAGAAACCTGACATTCAGACAACAGGTGGGGCACTGAAGGTGTGCCAGGTGTCCAAGCAGCAGTGGAATAAAGGAAAACAAACTATGGATTCATTCTGCCCTGTCAGTCAGTTTTGAAAAAGAAGCAATTTCTATGTGTTTACGGATTACAAAAGAAGAACATGCAGAACTGGGAAATTAATTAATAAAATGTCTATAAGAGGCATACAGTAAGCAATCTCAATATGTACATTTTTTAATAATCATCTGTAGCTGAAAACCTAGATCTTGGATACAAGCCATTCTGTTTCTCATAACCCTTATTTTGCAATCCAAGTATCCAGGTACTGCCTTCCTGCTTGCTGTCTACTACATACTAATTCAGTCTCTTCCAATCAAAAATGTAATTTGCCATTATTAAGTATAACCTTGGCCAACAATTAACCACTTAATTATTAGTTAGTATTCCAACACTGTAGTATGACTAATAAAAAATCTAAAGCTGTTCAGTCAAATGAAATTATCCCATGGAACAATATATTTTTTGGCACTTATTTAACATAATTAAGTTTGCAATGAGCTGCATCAGTTAGCTTTGTTGAGGAGGAAGTTATTATTTAGTTCAGTATAGCAAAGTAGGCACTTAAAGTTTATACCAAACAACCTCTTTGTATGAACCTCAAAACGGAAAGCAAACAAATGAATGTCATATGGCTTCCGAATAAAGAGCTGAAAACCTGTCTGGAAAAGGTTTGGTGGGATTTGCAGTCAAATGTTGAAAGAGGGGGAGGTCCCGATGGTTTACACAAGCAATTACCCAGCTGTCCTGGCAAAGACATAGTGCAAAAGGGATCCAGAGCACTGATAGGAGGGTCTGAGGCCTGGGGCACCAATTAGAGAAAGTGAGGAGTTGTGTTCTCATTAGATCCCCCCATGACTGATCTCTAGCCAGCCCCAATGCGTCTGCCACTGAACACTAAACTAACCTTTTTAGAAGGTGTACAACTAGCTGCCAATGCAGCTGCTTAATACTGAGTAGAGGCAATAAAGCAAAATCATTCCTGTCCTAAATTAGAACTTTAGAATGTCAGGGATAATGACATCCATCCATTATCTTAACCGCTTATTCCTGGTGAGGGTCGCGGGGAAGCCTGGAGCCCATAGGGTGCAGGGCAGG
>JABJVR010007555.1:0-7500 GCA_025773905.1 Chitala chitala | reverse complement strand
TCATGAGTTAATTTGACTCATCGCTCCTTCAAAAGGCAAACCAGTTTTAACAGCATGTGGTTAAAAATATTCCCTCCTTATAACCATCTGTCACTTGGAGGTGGTGCATTGGTGTAATTATATACCTTCATCAATCAGCCTGGGATCTCTGGTGTGACAGATTTGCAGGTATGGGCTATTTCACTCCTGCACTCGCATACGAACAGATGATAAATACCAACTGCTCCTCAAAGCTGACGCATAACCAAGACTCACACTTGATCTCACTACCAAAATGAAGTAGAAATTTGAGAGGTAATGAGGCAACATTGTGACACTGACAGGTTTTTGGTGGACTCAATATTTCATTAGGCATGTAGGTTTCTTACCTAAATGAACTGTGTTGATTCCCATTAGTAAACACATTTTTCAAGCATTTAGTTTCTAGATATAAGATTTACACTATTGACAACTTGAGGTTAAAGGCAGTTAACTTGAAGGAATTATACAAATAGATACTGTCAGTTGTAATTATGAAAATGTGAACATAACGAGTGAGTGTGTTAATATTTAATGAGAAGAAAAGCCTAGAATATAAAATAGACACAAGACAGAAAAAATGAAATAATACCTTAGATAAATAGTTAAGCTTGTCTCATTATTTATTTTCTTTTTCTTTACTTTTGGTTTTCTGAAACTTCACCCCGTGCTTTCTGAGACTTCACCTCCTGCAAGAGTAAAAGAAATGTGCTAGTCTTGCATTTTCTTTGTTGTCAGAGTGCAACTGAGAGAAGAGCTGATCAAAATGTTGATTCTGGTTGAAGTATTAGGACTGGAATGTATAGTTTTTTTATTCTATTGTACATACAAATAATTTATGGAATGCTATACATTTTTGGATACCTGGTCTGTATAGACAAATGTTCAGTAAATTGCTGAAATTCTAAACCACTGGGCACAGCACAGTAACCAGTAATTTATTAAACTCTAAAAACTTTGCTGAATGAGGTTTTTATTGCTGATAAAAAAAAAAAAAATTGCTGTATGTATATATTTTGTTGCATTCTCAGTCCTGTAGCTACTAGCTACAGTAAGATTTTGCTTCACAAATTATATTAAACCTATAAAGGCATTGATAAAGATTTTAGGTATTCTTAATTTTTTCTAAAAAAATTAAAGCACAAAATGTCTAAAAATATTGTGTACAATCATCTTCAGTGTTAATTAATGAACAGCAAATGATGCCAGTCATGAAGAAATGTCAACAAAACCTGGAAACTTCCTAGTTTCATATTATTTCTAAAAAAGACTTAATTGTGTTTTACACAGAGATAACAAAGCTAACAAGGTTCGAGTAATTTAAACTGGCATAAAGTGGCAGATCTGAGAACAGCCAATTAAATGTTATATTTTCGACTCCTGCCAAATGACACATTAGTGTTTCAAATTCAGTAGTTTAAAGGACTCCATTACCTGCTTGGCAGCAAAGGTATCCTGGGAACAGAAGCACCGGAGAGGAGTAAGGTACCGTAGTCAAGGTCACGACATGGCTGAAGGGTTCACAGCCAAGAACTGGGTAAGAATTTTTAACTCCGAACAACACTACTCATCTATTTTTATATTGCCCTTGTTATTTTCCAACTGTTAAACCAGCGATAATAGTGCATTTGCCAGTTTAAAGAATTTCACTGCAGACAATCTGACTGGTACATTAGGAGCAACAGTGAATGGGTCAATAGAGAAAATTAACATTAGACACATACAGTAGCAAAGCTGTCCAAGTTTTCACACCGATACTGAATTGTAATGAGTAGGACTGTTCTTGTAGCAACTTCTCTTTGCAGCATTTCTTCAGGGTTCACACTAGCAGCCACTAAAACGATACATCAACCAAAGATGAAGCAGTATTTGTGCATGAAAGTAGAGGAGAAATCTTCCAAGGTGTTCTTTTTGTAAACTAATAGAGAAAGGGTCTCACGTTGTGTTGCTCCGTTGATAAGATTGGACGGCCTTTTCTCACAATGTTCTTTAGTACCTATTGTTCATACTTGGTTTAAACTAATAATTTGATAACATAGCATATTTGTTCTCCCAGCAGCAAATGAGATTTTAAATAAATCACATTGAAATAATTATTTCTACCATAGAGCCTCTAAACTGGACATCAACAGATGTGAGACACCTGAAGAGCATTTCTGAAGGCTACGCCAGATGTTCCTCTCCTTATTTTCTCTACCTTAACAGCCTTATGTTCAGTATAATTCCCACAACCAAACTTATAATTAAATCTGTTAAATCACTTCATCTACATGCTCACTGCTGATTTACAATTCAGTGGTGTATTATTTTCTCAACAAATCCCTGACTTGGTAAACCAAAGGATTCTCTTTTTACAAGTTTGACAGCAGTAAAATTAGATGCATTGGCCTCCGAACACAGATACGAAGTCAACATGCAATTTGGGAGACAACAAACACCACGGTGTTTAAAATTTGTTTTCATGAGCCGTGGGTTGTTTTTAGTTATCTACAATTCTTCTAGTACAATTTGATGTTTCAAGTATGAAACCAGTTTTGTTCACTGCACTCCTTACAAATTAAACTTGTGAAAGGTAAATACAGAATCACTCTGAAAATATCTGCCTGGATTTTATGTCAGCAGGTCAGGTGTAGTGAAGAAGTCTAGCTCAAAGAAGGGAAGCATCGGACCCGCTTGCAGAGCTACGGCTTGTATTAGCAGTAGCAATGAAATCCAAATTGCAAATTAACAAATGAAGTCCATAAAGCCAGGCAGGGGTTTCAGTGATCTGGATGAGTCAATCCAGGACGGAGATTACACAGGGAGCAAAATGGAGGATGAGGATGGGAGATATGTTGAGGAAGAGTGAGCATGGCAGGGTTTGGGAAGAGTGGGCATGGCCAGGTTGGGGAAGAGCGAGCGTGGCAGAGTACAGCAGAGAAGACACTGGCAGAAAAGAACACTCATAAGCTTCATCACAAAAATCTGCAGTTCACTTAGAGGGTAAAGCACAGTGTAATAACAGCGGGTCAGCTGGAGCCAGCTGTGGTTGAGGTTGAGTCCCATGCAGCACAAAAGGCAAGGCAAGACTGGGTGTGTTCATTCAACTCACAGGGAGATTAAACAGTAAAATTCTTTGGCAACCATCAGAAACCTACTTGTACTGTGATCATTATCAAAAGTACAGACTTTTGATGTAGAGACATATCATGTGTGATGACTTTGCTCTTCACATGGCAGCATTTGGCACATCAGATAATTTTAAGTAATTTGTAATCTATTATTTTGAAAAAGAATTGTGCTTTGCTATCAAAACTGTGAAGCTGAAGTATTAAAATATCTCCTTTGATTTAATATTTTTGGTTTTGTAAAGTAATCATATTGATTGATTTGTTCAATTTAATGACTTGTTATTAAAAATGTAATTCAAGCAACAAAAAGCAAGATAAATGAAATTAGCGATGAGTTCAAAGATTCTTCATTACAAAAAAGTTCTATTTTTTACAGCCTTATACTAGGAAGTGAAAAACACAGGTTATTAATAATTAACAAAAATGATGTTTGTAGCATATTGCTATAACCAAACATGAAATGTAAAATAAATAACCACAAATCACATTGTAAATTTATTTATCTGGAGTTATTCGTTCATGTAGAAATCACATAGGCCTACACATAAGTGATTCGCATATTAGCAAGTTGCTGTGACATTATTCATTTCTTAATAATACTAAACATTTTCCACAGGTTAAACCCCACTCCACAATCAATAATGCTTACTCCTTTTCCAGAGACACCATATGAATGTATTCATTTTTTTTTTTTACTTGAGCCTGTCTGTTGGAAAATGTTTCTAAAATATCCATCTTCCGATCAGAAGTATTTTTGCAGACTTGCACTGTCAGTGAGAAGAATGTGCCTCCACCTCTCCTGTCGTGTGATGTGAGAAGAACAAACAGGGCAGCCGAGGAAAAAAGCAGGAAAGCTTTCTGAGCAAACATGTCAGTGAAGTAAGATCTTTGTGGAAGGCGAGATCCCCCTGACTGACCCACCTGGCTACGTTTATGTGAAAAGCTGCTGAGAAACAGTGATTTCCCTGTCACGAGGCGTTCCGTGAGTGACACTTCCTGGGTTCATTCTCATTTTAATCTGTCCATGCGATCATCCATCCAGCTGTGAAGATGTGCAGCACCTCAGCATGTGGACACGCAGCGTGCAACGTACGCACACTCACATACATTACACACACAGCTCAGACTGATCAGTTCACCCAAAGCACGTAGCGATAAACTGTTTAAGAAACCATTCATTAATATTGTTATGGGGGGGATGATGTTGGCGGTTAGTATGAGTTCAGGTTTAAAGTTAGTACCAGAAAAATTTGTTTTACATATACAGTATATATATTATATGTGTGTGTGTGTGTGTGTGTGTGTGTGTGTGTGTGTGTGTGTAAGCTAACGTGTGCCTAAAGCCAGAAAGTTTACGATTTCCCTGCGCTTGGATTAATCTGTGCTCAGTACACTTCAACTCTGAGCTCTTCTCAATACCAGGGACTGATCTGTCATTCAGGCATGCCACTGTTAGCCTTTTTTATTAGCTCTGGTCCTCTTCCTCTGGTGTAGTAATGAAGCATCAATGAGGACAGCCAGCAGAAGCACTTGCGAGAGGGAATTTGACCACTAAGCTATCTTAGCAGAGCTTACCTTACCAATGAGCGGCAGCGTTTTGAATTCTCAAAAAGGCAAGAGAGCAAAGAGAATAAACACATTGCAGTGCCTGAACAGACTATGTTCAAAATGTCATTTCTCTCTTCCCATCTTACTCAACAGCTCTCCTGCTGGATCAGCACAGAGTGCATCACCTGTGCCAGGCTGTAATGAGCGGCACTCTCCTCTTCCTCCACGTTTATTCCACTGGGGGCTAATGGACTTGGAAAACCTCTTTGGCCTGCCTGTCACACAGGAATGTTAAAACAGAAAAGAAGGAAAAGAAGAGAAAAGAAAGCGCAAGACCTGTCAAATGGTAAATATATATAAAACAGCATTCATAACTTGTCATTGTTGCCACCCTCAGATATTCACACAAGCAACTTAAAATTTGAGGTTGCTTTTTCAATATGTCCTGTGCTCCCTATTAACTTATTAGTCAGTCAGTCAGTCATCTTCTATACCGCTTAATCCTGTTAATGGCCATGGGAAACTTGGAGCCCATCCTAGAACACACAGGGCGCAGGGCAGAGGACACCCAGGGCAGAGCACCAACCCATCACAAGGTGCACGTGCACACACAAGCACACACACACACACACACACACACACACACACCACAGGCAATTTGGAGACACCAATCAACCTAACCCACATGTATTTGGACTGTGGGAGAAAACCAGAGAACCGGGAGAAAACTCACCATGCACAGGGAGAACATGCAAACCCTACACACACAAACCTAAGGTAGGAATCAAACCCCACGCCTGGAGGTACAAGGCAACAGTACTACTATCCACCACCCCACCGTGCCACCTAACCTGTTAGTAACAGTGACATATTTTATTTTATTGCTACAAAAAAAAAAATCATTATTTCAGTAACCCTTTGTGATAATTAACTTAAATACTATATTGCATAATGTACAATGTACATTCTTATGATAATGTATATTGAGCTTTCTCAGGTACGTTAAATTGCTATATTCTGTTTCATATCATTAATACAGAGCAGGTTGTGAAAACATAGGAGCAGGTATCCTGCATTCATTTCATAGTGCTTTTTTTCCCTTAATAATATGTCATGCTGTTCTTTCCTTCACACGTTCACTCTTTCTCTCTCCTACTCATCTGTCTTTGAATGATGCTTTCTTATTTTTAAGTTATTATTTTTAATCAAGATAGATTTAGAGCAAGACTAAGGAAGTCTCTAGTTATGAGGCAGACTACTTTTATTAGATCCCCTTAAGGGGGGATCCATGGCAACCTCTTAACCAATCATCACATCTCCATAAGTTTATTACAATTCCCAATGCTGGGCCACTTTCAGTTCATTTCTCCATTTAAGTTCCAAGGTTCAAGATAGGCTGTTATGGACCACTATATCATCAGTATGCAAATGGCAATCAGACCCATCTGTTCTCTGATTTGTAGCTATTGGCATCCCTTACCAAAGGCCAGCTAACAAGCCACACTCTCGATCTGACTGGCTAATCTTTATCTGTCAGCAGGCTCCACATCTTTCATGGGAAACAGGGCTTTGATGTTGTCTATACACTCATGCTTTTATAAAACCACATTTCCTTACTAGTCATTATTTTGTATTGACTTAGTGTGATGTTTTCAGCAGAATGACAGCATAATTTTTGAAGAACTCCAGTATTGCAGTTCATTTGAAAACAGGAAACATTTCACAATTTGAACAACAAAAATAAATATGACTTTGTATAGACTGTTTTAATGTATAGCTTATGTTTGTTTGGACACACACACACACACACACATAAATCAGTCTGTAATATCTAAATTTTTGAACTTGAACTTAGTTGGTAGAATTAAGACTGGTAGCATTTTTTGTACTTTTTGTACATTTGCAACTATAGTAGCTCAGCATGTTACACTTTTACGTTTTCTGAATGGAACCCTGAAAATGTGCCACTTTGAAATAAATAGTAATAAGCAAATGTAACACTTAGCATAATCACCATTGGTGGAAACATATTTAACCAGACCACCAGCAGAGCTCATAATTACATAGTGGCTACATGTATAGCCAAACATCCATCCTTGCATTTATTTCACTGCCTTATCCAATTCAGGGTCATGGGAAGCCTGGAGCCCATCCCAGGAAGCACAGGGCACAGTGCAGGGGACATGGGCCAGGCGCCAACCCACCACAGGGCACACACACACACACACACACACACTGGGTGCAATTTGGACACACCAATCAACCTAACCCGCATGTCATTGGACTGTGGGAGGAAACTGGAGCACCCGGAGAAAACCCACCAAGCACAGGGAGAACATGCAAACTCCACACACACAGACCTGAGGCGGGAATCGAACCCCAGGCCCAGAGGTATAACGCGATGACATGAACACAACTGCAGATACAGATTTAATTCCTTAACTCGTTGTGTTTCTTAGTTCACAGGTGGCAAGAGGCAACACCGCTGCATTAACAGTAATTGAGAGCAATGTTTAAGTGCCACTGACAGCTGTTTGCTGGAGGCTTGTGGTATGAGATGTTTGGCAGGTAAAAAAAAAAAAAAACCTTTTGGCTTTCTTTAACTTGGACTCTGATAGACCTTGCAGACTTAATTAGTGTCATGAGATTGTTATATTTGTTATATTTGTGTAGCAATGGTACATAAAGAAGATGTTCAGAATTTGCCCTGAGCCCGAAAATAATATGGCTCTGGTAAATAACACGCAAAAAATATAGGGTCTTTGGGACTGTGAATGGTCAATGGTGATATATATATATATATATATATATATATATATATATA
>JABJVR010007554.1:0-11405 GCA_025773905.1 Chitala chitala | reverse complement strand
ATACAGTGTATATATATATATATATATATATATATATATATATATTGTGTGTGTGTGTGTGTGTGTCCAGGTAAATGGGGACCTCTAAGCTGTTACTTGTGTCATTGGGTGTGTTTATATATAAGAATAAACATTTTAAGACAAACTTGTAAGAGGTACCATATATAGTGTTTTTATTCCATTCCTTTCAACATTCTTCCTTTTCAGTATTTAATAAATGTTTAAGTTTCTTTTAAAACTAAATTGCTACTTTAAATATACACTTCCTCGGGTCACCCAAATAGCCTACTGATCAAACTTACACTCACCAAATTATAATTATCAAAATCATTGTCAGTTGCATACCTACATTAGTTTATGTGTCGAATTCTTACATTTTTTTCTACTCTGTTGTATAGTTTCATTTTCGGCCATAACTGATTATTAGTTGTGCCCTATTAAATTATCACTGTTTTATAATTTGTGCATTCCTGCTAAATTGCATTCCTGAACTCTATCTATGATAAAGGAAAAATAGACTTTTTTGTGTGTGTGTGTACCTATTTATAGGTACATAAAGTTATGTACTGATAATGTATTCTACAATTGTGTAAGTACTGAGCAATGCTTAAAAGAAAACATTTAGTTACTGCATGCAAGATAGCTGGCAATAAAAGTTTTGTAACATTTACAAAGGGTGTCATGATATGAAATGGGCCACTGTTTAATTTGTAGTTGTATGCTTCACGTATTTTTTGGTACATTAAAATCAAAACTTTTTTGTAAGACTGATTGATGTTAGCAAGCTATATTCCATTATCGTAGGCAAAGTTTTCATTATATTCAAACACCTATGAGAATACTAACTTTGAAGAGTTACAACCATTCAATCATGAATTTAAATATTCTGATTCAGTTTACTCTCAGAGATGTTTCAGTGCGCCTTTAGAACAAAGACAGCAAAGGCAGTCTCTGGATCCCGAAAGCTTAAGCTACCTGTGCCAGCTGAGGCTACATGCGCTCTGCAGCAATAACAATTTCAACCAAATACCCCTGTGACTTTCTCCTATTAAAATGGAACAGATAGTTCTGAATGTGATAAGGAGACCTGCCAGCCCGTGTAACAGATCATCCTAACAACCAGCCATAACTAATTACTGTAATGTTTATGAGAGTATGTGTGGGTCTATGTGTGTGTGTGTGCTTGAGAGTGTGACAAGCTGCTGAAGGTTTCACATAAACCTTTAGTGTAGCTTCATGCAGCCTTGAAAAAATACTGGACCAGCCTGGGGACCACAAAAAACTTAATAAAGAAAATTGGGGTGAAATGAAGAAAGGAATAAGGCACGTTTGAAAGCACTGTTATTTTGATTTATTTCAACTTATTGCTTATAACTATTGTATCAAGGACATAAACATACACTATGTCGAGCCACATTTTTGGATATTACAATCAGTTAACTCTAACCTTGTACTGCTGTTGCAGACAAACAACATAACATTACAACTGAGACAGTTTGTATACTTTTTTACATAGATTTTTATCAGGTATTCTGATAAAAATCTATGTAAAAAAGATACACAAAGTATTCTGTATATGTGTCATGCCTCCTCGTGTCCTATAGGTGTCACCCCTCCTGGTGTTTCATGCTACTGAGTCATTGTAATTATGTCATTAGTGCCAACTATGTGTGTCTCGTTTTCCTGAATTCTATTTAAGCTCCCCTTGTGTGTTGATCCCTTGCTGGTTTTTGTAGTCTGTAGTCTCTAGCCTTGAGCCTTGTTAAGTGTACTGTAAGGTGGTGAATGTAGAAGAGCCGTAGTAGTCCCTAGCCTTGTGTAAACCTTGTAACTCATCGTACCTTGTTTTGCTTTGTTTTGTTTCTGAATAAATCTATCTTTCTGTACTTGGACCTCGTCTCAGTCTGCCCGTTCATTACAATATGCAACATAGTTTTTTTTCCATGTTTTGCACCATTGTCACACTACATAAGCACTTTGGTTTGCCTTGTGTACATAAAGCACTGATTTTCCCTGTTTCCCTGTGTCGTCTGATTTGAGTGGTCTCTTTACTCCCCAGCGTTCCATTACGTCAGCTACAGGAATTACTGAATGAGATTTAGAAATCAGGTTATTTTTTATTTTATAAATTCTTTATATTCCTGAATAATGTTATTAAAAAAAGAAAATGAACTTTCTTGTCCAAAAAGGGATGTTATGTCTGCTTTATGTAAAGGCTTAGCTGTGGTCTTGTGTCAGTTCTGTCATTGGCTAGGTGTGACCTTTGTTTTGTTGTTATTGGCGAGTTCGCCAAAGGGCAAACAAACGATAGGGAAATGACACCACAATAAATCCTGTCAGCTGGGAGCTTTTTATATACACAGAATAATAATTTTTAAAAGCACATAAACCAAGCCTGCTAACATTAAATCTGAATGTTCAACTTATTGAACCCTTGTAAGGATTCTGAGGGTTGTAAGATGAATCTCTATCATATCTATTCAAAATCTTATGTTTAATTCATGCACACTGAGTGATTGTTACATTTCACATAGAGCACAAGCGTTTGCTTAGCCAGTTTTGTTTAAAATTTTACTTGGTTTAAAACAGCGATATAATCAGCATATAAATTGTCTTGCTGCTGCTGGCTCAGAATTCAAAGTAACAGCAGGAACTCACATACCAAGCCTGGTAAAGCATGGAGATTCTCCATTATCATTTAACTCGTGAAAGTAGGATGACTTTCTCCTTGGCCATATTGTCTGAAATGCGTGTCAGTGCTCACAAGTTTATTCACGTGTGTAAGAACAATGGTTCACATTTTTTGCCTTTATTTACGTCTTCAGTTTACTGATAATTTAAACAAAGTTTTATTTATAACACATGACAGAGGTTTTCATTGGTTTCCTCAAAGGGAGGTGTACGAGTTTATGGGGGAAAAGTCATACTAAAATAGGAATATGGGCAGTCAAATTATGGTATGGAATGGGTATACAGGAACATTTCTGACAATCAGCAGAAATAAAAAATCCATGTTTTGTTTGAGATATGTTTGTGTTTTGTGGCATAAACATTTGAATATGTGCTATTTTATTAAGAAAACAGGAAGTTGTTTTTCCAGGCTGTGATGTCACAATGTAAGTGGGGCCAGTTTCATGCACCTTGTGCCAGTTTATTTGGTTTTTGCTTTCTTTTACATTCTTACATTTTCAGATTAAAGTGTTTATTGTCAGTGTTGTTATTTGTCAGTTTGTTTACTGCCACAAATGCTGTTTTCCAGCAGTCAATGTAATTTGTCATTCACTAAGTTGCTGGATAATTATTATTGCCTTGGTTTGTTAATAAGGTTAAATTTAATGTTTGTTTCTCGTAATGCCCTTAATAGTCTTCATTCATAAGAACTAATCTATTTATCTGTCTATCTGTGAGGCAAATAGTAATCACTGAGGACACTGCTGGTATTGTGGCTATACAGCAGTTGACAGAAAAGGCCTGTTCCTCACATATGCTGTGTAGGAATAATGTATCTGTGCGTGATTTCTTTGGTTGCGTTAATGTAACAACTTTAATATTGTATTTCTCAAAGTAGTATCTGTTGGTACTTAAGAACATATATTTAATTATCTTTGTCGCAGGAGGCTGCATAATGCATAAACTATAAGTAAGGTTAACCTTTTCATAAGGTGGTCAGGGCAACTCAGTTCAGCAAGGAGTGGAACCTGGTGTATTTTCAGACCTTCTGTCTGTAAATACAATGACAGGCTTTCCATAATTGTGTACATACACTATATTGCCAAAAGTATTGGGACGCCTGCCTTTACACGCACATGAACTTTAATGGTATCCCAGTCTTAGTCCGTAGGATTCAATATTGAGTTGGCCCTCCCTTTGTAGCTATAACAGCTTCAACTCTTCTGGGAAGGCTGTACACAAGGTTTAGAAGTGTGTCTATGGGAATATTTGACCATTCTTTCTGAAGCACATTTGTGAGGTCAGGCATTGACGTTGGACGAGGAGGCCTTTCTCGCAGTCTCTACTCTAATTCATCCCAAAGGTGTTCTTTGCATTACACTTGGTGATGTAAAGCTTGGATGCAGCTGCTCGGCCATGGAAACCCATTCCATGAAGCTCTCTACACACTGTTGTTGTGATAATCTGTAGGCCATACGAAGTTTGGAGGTTTGTAGCTATTGACTCTGCAGACAGTTGGTGACTTCTGCGCACTATGCGCTTCAGCATGCATTGACCCTGCTCTGTCATTTTACATGGCCTACCACTTTGTGGCTGAGTTGCTGTTGCTCCCAGTTGCTTTCACTTTGTTCCCAGTTGCTTCCACTTTGTTATAATATCACTAACAGTTGGAATATTTAGTAGCGAGGAAATTTCACGGATGGACTTATTGCACAGGTGGAAACCTATCACAGTGCCATGCTTGAATTCACTGAGCTCCTGATAGCGAATCAGTCTTTCACAAATGTTTGTAGAAGCAGTCTGCATGCCTAGGTGCTTGATTTTATACACTTGTTGCCATGGAGGTGATTTGGAGTGGTGTCCTAATACTTTTGGCAATATAGTGTACTTGAACTGCATGTTTAATTTGAAGTGAACATCTGAACAGGGCAGGAGATAAATGGCATACTATAGTCACCTCTCACCTTTATGGTCATGGCTTTCATTCCTTGTTAATGTGTGGAGTTTCATTCTCCTGTCCATGCCTGTGTGGAGTTTCTCTGTCTCGATGTTCAACTAGGGGGTGGATGGGAGAGAAACATGACCTCTTCTGTAAGTATCAAACCCTTTCTTATGCCCTTGATCTGAGTGCTCCAATCCCCCTCCTGTCCAAAGACATGGATTTTAGGTGAACTGGTACTTTTATTTGTCTCTAGTGTGAGCATGCATGTGCATGCTCTGTAGCTGTGGACAGCTGATTGAAAAGCTACTTATCTGTTGAATAACTACATGGATACCTGCTGATAAAATGCAGTGTCCTCACTATCTCGAGAACATACAAACCTTATTTCTATTCTATTCTTTATTTAATGCTGACATAGGTATAATCCTTTTGTTCATGTATATCATGGAAAATGTTAGCATTACTTAAAAATCTGTGACATTCTTTCAGATTAATATATCTGCAGTGGTTATACAGTTAGTTTTCCTATTCAAACATTGTGCTTTCTGTGTATATGCTGAGTAATTTGATATAATATGATGGGACAGTTGCACATTACTTTAGATGTTCATATTTTTTTATTTAAGAATGAGATTTTGTTTACTCAGCCAATGCACAGCAGTAACCACAAAACTCTTTCTCTTCATCATCTGTTTGAGAACCGCATGTTTGATATGGCACAGATTTTATGACGGATGCCCTTCCTGACGTAACCCACCACATTTATCCGGGCTTGGGACCGGCACCTTGGTGACTGAATTCCACCTCCGTGGCTAATACTGAATATACATAATCAACATATGGATTTTCAGGGCAGTTAGCTGTAATTTTTCGGCTTATTGAAACTCAAAACACACAGGAGGTGAGATCTAGGTGCAGCGGGAAGGGTTTGTTTGAGTCCAAGGATGCACGAGTGGGGGAAGTAAACTCACACAGGGCAATACAATATAGGAAATGGATTTTGGATAATGTAGAACAACAGGGACGACTTAATATAATAACAACAAGGGGGAACCCATGAATAAGCAGAGTAACATGGAGAACATAGACACAAGCAATACTACCTACAATTGGCCAGGAGATGGAGAAACTAGGAGGTTAAATAGAACCCAAGGAAAACCCAAAGCAGGTGCAGACACTTAGGTAATTGAAGGTGTAAAGCAGAACAAGAGACAACCATAGAAATTCCATGTGTCCTGTCCAAGCTAGAGAGGACATGCATAGTAGAGGATAAAGGTAGAAAAAGGGAAAGACTAGATGCCAGGGGTGTGACACTGAACAGCTCAATAGGCTAACAGGGAAATTGAACACTTGTTTACATGTTTACATGTTTTTAATGAGTTCGATGAGTAATCTCTTCAAATAAATTGTTATAATGGATGTGTGAATTTACAGAATATGGAAAATAAGATACTTTTAACAATAATCAGGAATTGGTTTATGGTGAAGCAACACAGCAGCAAACAGTAATTATTCAAATGATAAATGCCATGAGCCATTTACTGTTTACATTAATACTTTACAAACCTTTATTTGTGTATGATAATTGCACTTTCATGCACAGGGTTCAATGTAAGGTCGTACCGTGTGATGTTCCTCCCGCTTCCTCTCGATCCTTTTGTACTTGTCTCCTCTGGCTGTCTTGAATGACAAACACTATGAACCATATGTTCATAGCTGTCAACTGAATGTACATGAAGGTGTAAGTTTTATTTCACTCTTAAAGTTGTTTTTTGCGCATGCAGGAGAGAATTAGTCAGGTGAGATGATATTGTTATATAAATATATCCATCTGCCTGTGATATGTGTTCTTTATTTCCAAGTTTTTTTTTTTTCAGCGTAAAGGTGCTGAGTTTTGTGAAAGTGGACGCTGACCACTTCATGTTCTAACGTGCACGGAGCACACACGTTAACCGACTGGTGATGCCCTCACATGTGATTTTTTTCTCAGCAGTTTAGCTGCAAGTGTTTATCGCTGAAAAGCTCTCCTTCCATCATTAAGAACAAATGTTTGTCATCTTTGCCTTCTTTCTAAAGGGCTGTTAGTGGGCCACACCTTCTCCTCCTCCTTTCACAGGCATCTTCCTGAACTCTGCATTACTGCTGTTTAAATTATTTTTTTTACTGTGACTGAAAGCCTGCAGTTGGTGCAGTATTCATATAGAATACTTTTCATGCAGAATACAGTTAATACCCCTGCGGTCCAGCTGAACATATTGATCTTATGCATCAAAAAACTAATGTTATATGATGCATTGCTTAAGCAGTTTAAAACCAAGTAAGTTACATGTTCACATGACATTGATATAGACAGTATAACTAATATTCCATTATGCATTTACAATATATTTTAGGACTACCAAATTTACAACAAATTTACAATTATGTGGTAAACATTTCTCTCTCCCCATTATTTTAGAGTAATTTTGTGTTGTAGTTTTAAAGACGTATGCTATCATGGACATATACCCCCTATACAAGGAACTCAAATGATGTTCCTCTGTGAAGTTAAAGATAGGAGACCTTACGCTGTGTTTTTACACTTCAGAAATCCATGTGATGATGTAGGTGTGTGATGTAGCACCTCGTGTTTTCTCAGTCTTTGCCAGCACTCACTTTAAATGATAGTATCAGGCAGAATAACACATATGGACTTCTCAACAAACGCAGCTTACTCCTGCATATTCAAATTCATGCTTGAATGATCAATGAAAAATTCACAATAAGTAGAATTGCTGCAACTTTTGTTGAAGGACAGAATGGACCGCTGGTAGAGGCTCTACTTTTGACCTTTTTTTTTATTTGTCTGAAATTCTTTCTCCTGTCCTTCTAACATTATGCCTGAGTTTGCTTTTTTTTTTTTTTTGCTTTTTTGCTAACTGACTACTTTTGTGGAACATGTGAACTTCCACATACTAGAGGCAGTTTTGAGTGTCTCGTTTATGTTGACTACACACATTGACCGGCAGGAGGAACACAAAGAACCCAGAGTAAGCTTATGCAAGCAGCAACGTTTGAGCTCCACACACGTGCGCGCACACACACACACACACACACACACACACACGAACACACATATACTCACAGTATCAATGTCCAGACTCAAACCCAGGACCTTATAGACAAAAGACAGAAATGACAAGCTACCATGCTGCTTTATAGGGAGAGTATCGGCCGGCAAGTTCCAGTCAGTCACACAGAGTACACCTTATTAGTGGTTGTATTATTAAAAATTTAAGTATCTCATTTGTTAACTAAAATGTATTATACATTTTGACTGTACACTGTTCAATAGTGCATGCTACTTCTAATTCTATTTAGACCTTTTATTCTTTTATTCACCCCGCAGGGGAGATACAGGTATAAAAGGTTTTTGGTAATTGTTACAGGTGACTGCATCAGGTCATATGGAAGTATACCATAATAGTCACGATTAATTAATGAGATGAACTTGTTCAACTGGACCTTCTAATGAGGCTTCCTGTATGTGATTGCATGGACTAAGTTACTTTGGATGAAAATGTCCTGTAAATTAATTACACAGAAAATATAGCAGCACACAGCAATTTTGCTGGCTGAGTTAATTGTCAGTAGCCACCAACGATTTAGTGCATCTTATAAAAAATGCATCATAGCAGAAAAAAGTAGTTCGGGAAACCAAAAATCTGAAAAGCTGGTTGATCTTAAAAAAAAAAAGTGAAAAATGACCATGAGTTGCTGCAGAACAAGATATTAGCTTATTGCTGCATTTCATTTGTTGATCTGTACTAAATTTAGAATTTGTAGATGATATTGTTCCCTCTATATTCATGCTACTGGAAAAGAGTCCATAAATTTGCATCTGTAGGACAGCAGTGAACTGATGTGTTTTTTTTTTCTGCCTGTGTTTGTTTTTTATCTCTTTTTTGAGGATTGATTATTTTCTAAATGAAATGTGTGTATTGCTAACATAGGCATTTTGATTTTGTTTGTCTTTGCCAAACATGTACATTACATACATTACATATAAACTTTCATTCATTTTCAAGAACGGACAATCAGCGTTTCTCCAGAAGTACAGGGAATGTGGAAGCTGTGTACATGAACAGCAGTGGTGCTTAACTTCAACCTCATGTATTTGAACTGTAGCTTGCAGTACCCACAGCTGCATAATGAAAACATTCAAGCTCCACTCACTGAAAGCTGGAACTGGAATGAAGCCTACATCCTTGGAGCTGAGGCAGTATTGCTGCCCACAGAGTTACAGAGTTCAGCTGTGCCACCCTGTGCTTTGATGTGTTCTGATAGAAATGTAAGCCTGCAAATCTACTGTAAAAATCCTAGCTGCCCTAACATGCAGTATAATACATCATCAAACCCCAAAACACTAATGTGCTGCAGCAAGACTTATGAGTATTGCCTTGAAAAGGATCTCATATAATTGTACAATTGTAAGGTCAATTGTCTCAGTCATAAATGCTGACCAGAATGGTCTCCTTCAGTCTAAAGTGCAGGGCTTTTTTCACAATATATGACTCAGTACATGTTCGTAGCTGCCCATTTTACCTTGGTAAGACTGTCAGTCGTTGGCATGTGGATTTATCACATAGCATTTTGTGTTTTAAAGTATGTTTATAGAGGTAGGACTGGCAGCACTAATTTTGTACCTGTCTCTGAATCCATCATCTCAACTCTCCTGCCAAAGGTTGTTTTGTTGTTTTGATTTTATGTTTTCTAAGAAAGAAGCGCTTTAAATATCCACTCATGTTACAGTTTCATATGTTGTTCTTGTAATTGTGTGTGGATCACTTTGTACAACACATATTATTTATTATTATTTATGATAAAGAAAATAATAATAATGCTGAATGCATTATACATTTGCACTGATATATAATTTGATTATCCTTCATTATACCGTAGAAATGCAGTTGTACAAGGGTCACGCCCTTGTGGGACGTCATGCTTAGACCAGGACTGCAGTTTGGGGATGGAAAGACCAGGCACAGTACCAAAAAACTAAATATCACAGGAGCTGGAAATGCAGCAGTGAAATCCACTGAGCAGGCTGTGGGGGGCATATATTATCCGGGCCAAAGTCTGGCTGATTCAATGACCTTTTGCAAGACATATTGACAAGTTTGTGCAGCAACACTGAGGTCTTCCATTAGTGAACTTCTCACTCAGATGTGTTCTAAGTCACCTCAGAGCTCATTTAGCATCCTCCTTGTAAATATTCCAAATTGTGAAACTTTCCCAGACAAGACTGGTTTACTGTATTTTGTGGCTTTCACGGAAATGGAAGTTTTCCCTCTTCTGTCTCATTATACCTTTTACCAAGTGGAACATTCCCAGTGCTGAAAGTAGGCCGAGTCCCTGGGGTTTCATTTGCTTTTATGAGCCACATATTGGAGAAGACCACCTTCTGCTGAGAATGCACATCTTTTTTAGGTACACTTTCATAAATTACTACATGAGTGTGACAGGTATTGGAATGAGCTAATTTCAGTGACACATCATTATCCCTGTCTTAGCACATGCAGTTTTTGTGTCACTTAGCAGCTGTGGACAGCATTCATCTGCCTTTAGGCTGGTAACTTATGTTGCATTACTATCATGTTTCCTAATATTATCTATTATTTTCTTTAAATGATTAGCACAATTCAAACATTTTGAATGGCATGCTATATTTATTGAAGAGAATACATATGCAGCATAATTGTGTAAGTTGCTAGAAATAGATATATTGCTTTGACTGTCTGGTTTTAGATATTGTCTGTATTGGAATGTGAATACAAATTAAGAAAAAAATCCAAATCAATGCAATACAAGTCATGGAGCAACATGATAGCATTTTCTGGTGTTTAAGGCAGTCGTTGCCATTTTGTATAGGCTTAGTATTTGAAGACAAGCAGTTTTGAAGAAAGCATTGGTGTTTAAAAAAATTAATATGTCCGAAACCCCATATATACCCCATATATATTCATATATTTTTACTTCGTAGATCCTTTAAGCTCAATTTCCTTGAGAGAAAAGTAATCAAAGAATGCCAAGGCTCCCTGAATGCTGATCTTATTCTGGGAAGTCACACTTTGTTATTAAAGCCATTAACCAAATGGAATGGTATAGTAACATAAAAAAGTGTTTGTTTATTGATAGTTGATAAAAACAGAGTTTATTTATTAAGTTTATAAACAAGTTTATCTGAATAAAAACAAATTAAAATTAAAAGCACATAATATTTTCATGAATGTTTAAATATTAAAAAGGCTATTATGTAAAAACTAATTTACAGGACTTCACCTATAAATGGTTTTCATTGCTCATTTTTAATATCCATATCTGGGTTATTTTAGTTAGAAAGAGTTTAAGTAGTATTCATATGATGTTAAATGCATACTGCTCACTATAAAGGCCCTTTATTTCCACTGGCAAACTGATCAATTTTTCGATTTCTTCATAAGTGGAATAATATGAGTAGCATGTGAAATTTTGGGGCTTTTTGTGCTTATTGCATCAGACATCAGTTTGGTGCTTTATGAATACATCTACTTTCTTATACTATATTGCCAAAAGTATTGGGACACCTGCCTTTACATGCACATGAACTTAAATGGCATCCCAGCCTTAGTCTGTAGGGTTTAAATATTGAGTTGGCCCATCCTTTGCAGCTATAACAGCTTCAACCCTTCTGGGATGGCTGTCCACAGGTTTAGGAGTGTGTCTATGGGAATGTTTGACCATTCTTCCAGAAGCACATTTGTGAGGTCAGGCA
>JABJVR010007553.1:0-11407 GCA_025773905.1 Chitala chitala | reverse complement strand
TATGTGCTCTGGGATGGGCTCCAGGTTTCCCCACGACCCTCACCAGGAATAAGCGGTTAAGATAATGGATGGATGGTTCTGTGATTAACCCCTTTTCAGTGTCAAATAGCGTCCCTTAGTGGTGATATAAATGTACTGCATGAAAAACAATGCTGGTGTTACGGACTGGCAGGATTGACTACTGTTTTGCGTTATGCTGATATGATGAGATCCTGTACTGGATTATGCACTGATATATTTACTGTATTTTCTTAGGTACAGGGGAATGCAACCTGGATGAAGCTGAGAGCCTTCTTCAGCCGTACAAGAACAAGTTTCCTAATGTAAGAAAGAACAGAACAATTCAATCTGTCTTTCTCTGTGAGTGTGTTCTCCTTCAGCTATACATGTACTTCTTTTTACTTTTATTCCCACCTGACTCACACCATGCCTGTGGTCTTTTTTAGGGGTGTTTAATTTTGTTTTATGTGGCAAGGATTGCTGTTCTTAAAGGGAAGTTTGACGTGGTGAGTTCTTTTAACCTGGAAGTGAAATGACACACAGGTGGGATAGTGCGGTCAGTACAGCAGGTAGGAAGGGGGACTGTCGAATGACCAGTGGGCGTCTCTCCCAACAGGCCCGGGTGAAGTTCCACGACTGCATCGCCATGCAGCAGGAATGGAAGCAGATCCACCATCTGTGCTACTGGGAGCTCATGTGGGTCCACTGCTTCCATCAGGAGTGGCTGGAGGCCTACCGCTACGCTGATCTCCTCTGCAAGGAGAGCAGGTGGTCACAGGTGTGTAGTCAGCATAAGTATGACAGTTTGTCAAAGGTGTGCATTCAGTATAGGAAGAGAAGGTGGTCAAGGGTGTGCAGTCTCTGTCAGGAGATCAGGTGGTCACCAGGAGCGCTGGCAGGGATAAACATTTGGGTAGGTCTGGGTGGGCCAACAATACAGAGAGAATTATCACAGCCCTTCATGTGTGCACAATTATGTGTTTCACTATAAAGTATCAGTTAAGTAACACCGTGGAAATGAAGATGAACCTGAAGATGACCGTTAGTCTTTGACCCTTTTGTTAGATCGGATGTTTATTGATTTTCAAACCACATACCTACGTTATAATTGTAGTGGGTTTGAAGTATATCCCAGGCAAAAACAAACAAGGAAACATACGCAGGATTCTCACATACATACACAATGGGGCCAGTGAACCAGCTTCTCTGTATGGAACGTCTTAAGGCTGCAGGGATCCACACATGCAGAGGGAGAACACACAAACTTCACATGCAAATAGCCAAAGACTACATTTAAAACCACAGCCTCAAAGACAACAAATTCACATATGATTTAATTGTTCAGCCTCGTAACAGTGTGCTTACATTTAAGCATTAGTTGTAAGCCACTTTTTTCCCTTGCTAGGCCATCTACACGTTCCACAAGGCCGCTGTTCTGAGCATGCTTTCTGAGGAGCAGCTCCACAGGACTGGCGAGAACGTGGATGACCTGTTCAGGTCTTTGAGCTGCCTGTCCGTTTGTCTTCCTGCCTACCGTGTGTGAAGTGGCCCTGTGTGACATACCTACTCTGTCCTGCTGTGATGGCAGGCAGGTGGACAGCCTGAAGCTGAGGATGGCAGGTAAATCCATACCGACGGAGAAGTTCGCTGTGAGGAAGGCCCGGCGCTACCACTTACCCATCCCAGTGAAGCTGGTGCTTCCCTTACTGGTGAGTGCATTCAGCGTGAAGTCCTGAGCAACATGTTATCTTGTCAATCTGCAGTTTCTCTGCAGAAAGCTGCTTCTTATATATTTAAGGGGATCTGACTGTACGTTTACTGCTTGGCAAAACAGGAGATGATGTATGTGTGGAATGGCTTCACCATTGTTGGAAAGCGAGCCGACCTGATGGAGGGCTTACTTATCACCATTGAGCAGGCAGAAGAGAAACTAAGAAAAGATGATTGTAAGTCCAGAGATCTGTTTCTGTAGTCTATGTTTTTTTTTTTGCAAGAAATGCTTGTGTTTGTGTGCTCCGACAAACTAAACTAAACTATTCCTAAAAGGAATTTTTTTTCTATTAAAAAAACCGTAATGTGTAATGATGGTTGACATGTTGCTTCATTATGAGACAGAACTGAAAGACCTGAGGGGAGCATGACCATTGCTTTGGTAAATCTGATCTTGTCAACTTTGTCATAACTGGCAGCTGTGACCCCACCCTCTGCCCATCAATGTAAACAATGACTTCCTATTCACTGCAGACCTTAGTGAATACCATGTGGATGACCAGTGCCTCGTCCAGATGTTGAAGGCTCTCTGCCTAAAACATCTGGGTCGTCTTCTGCAGGCAGAGCTGTGCTTCACACAAGTGATCTCCAGGTGGGAGTGCCCCTAGTATATTTGTAACGGCGGATGCTGTTTTCACCACCCTGTATTGCAGTGGTCCACACAATATTTTTATAAGTGCACAACATTAACCTAGTCCACCTTTGGTAGGCATTGGTGTTTTATTATTAATTGATATTGTCTTTATGTCCCATTTAATCTACAACATAATTTTGCCAGGCATGTTCAGAGAGACTAATATTCCAGTATTAATCCAGTACTGTATGAATATACACATTGCAAGCATCAAATGCCCACACGCACTGATTTTCAGACCAATGCTGTAGTGATTGTGACTCATAATGCTGGATACATGAACAACCTAATTTTTCTCCGCATTACTGGGCTTATATTTTTTCAAACAGTATAATTAATATCAAACATTCTTATGGGGATATTATGCATTTGAAAACTATACACACTTGCATTCAGGATGTCTGTTTCCTTAGACCAAGGCTGGGTTCTGCCAACTAGCCCATGATCTGATAGTCATTACAATACCAATGTCAAGACTCAGTGCAGGATAATACATCACAATAGCGCCATTATATCCTGACGGTTAACGTTTCAATATTGAAATAATGGAACTAGTAGAATTTAAAACAGGCCATATTTACTTAATAGGCATTAACAGGCTTACATGACAAAGGATGAGTTACATAGACTATGCATTTGAAGGGTTTCAAACTGTGGTAAATGCTGTTTACGACTTTTTCAAGATGGCAAGTTTTGCTTCCCCACAAAAGTTAACGACTGATGAAATGGCATTTATCATATTCTGCAGTCAAACCATTAATTTCCTTGTGTCCACTTAAAGTGCACATTTCAGTTTTGAAGAAAGCAAATGTGAAAAAAAACAGAATGAAACATTTTCCTTGTACATTAATATGTCAGAGGTAGGCCATTCACTGTGTTTTTGAAATTAAGCATTTAAGTGACCAGGTGGCTCAGTGGGTAGAGCATCAAGGTGGCATGCAGAAGCATCCTGGTGTAAATCCCACGCCAGCCACCTGGTGTGTCCCTGAGCCAGACACTCAGCACTAGTTACCTGGGCGCTGAATAGCAACTGCCCACTGCTGCTCCCGGGAGTTAGATGCAGAGAAGTAATTTTCCTATGGGATTAACAAAGTTCTATAAAATTATAAATAATAAATTTAAACAATTAATAAATCAATGGAAAAGTTGAAATATTGATGAAACATTGGGACAAGTAAATTGCAATATATGGACTAATTACAGTATTGAGACACCGACACTTTAGACACTGAAAATGACATAACAGGCTTACATTTTACCACTGTGCATTTTCTAAAGATTTGTCTTTTATTTTCTAGTGAGAAGAGAATTAGGTTTGACAACTATCTGGTTCCCTTCAGCCTTTATGAACTAGGGCTGATTTATAAATTGCAAGGTGACATTCCCAGGGCAGTTATGTTCATGGAAAATGCACAGTAAGTATATTTTTTCAGTTAAAATTTGTTAATGTTAGTGTCAGGCTTAAAGTATATTGTAGCAGTGCTTTTTCCCTTTAGGTATGCATCCTTTTAGCATGGTGTAAGTTCTGTATGAGGGACAGCACTTCTGAAGCACTGAGCAACACTGTGTTGTATGTTACATTCACTCCTTGTTTCCTGAATGGCATGCAGGGCAAACTACAAGAATTACTCTCTGGAATCCAGGCTCCAATTCCGTATCCGTGCTGCTCTGGACAGTATGTCTACTTCCTCGCTGACCACACCGTAACATCATGTCTCTCCGGCCCTGCAGCATTAGAAATATGCAGCTGGTTGACTGAACTGCATGCATATTGTGGCATATGTAAAATTTGTTTACTTATACATTATAATTTGTACTAACAAGAAGGAACTCTTTTCTTACAAACAGTATGGGATATTAGAACTAACTTTATTACTTTAGTGACTGAAAGACAAAAGTAAGTCATAGATATTCGTAGCACTTTCAGTTCTGTCTTGAAAGCTAAGTTACATATTATGAACAAGAATATAACTTTCAATAGAAAAATTATAAAAACTAACAGAATACAATGGTAGAATGCAAGCCTGTGTAAAACAACATTATATACTCCTTTATACTGTAACAATACAGGAAGGCTGCAATGACTGAGTTTACAGGAAACTGTTACATAACTATTAGACCTAAAACTGTAAACCTGTATTATTTTAATACAAATTAGGCTGGAAACTCCACTGGAGGGGATCATTGGGAACTATTGTTTTAGCCTTGAGAGCTATGGCTGATTGCTGTACTTCGTCTACATTCTGAGCCCCTTTCGGGTCCTTACTGCTGTAGCAAAACTCTTAAGATTTATGGTTAACAAGTCCAAGAGTCAGGCGGCACGATGGTGTGCTGGTTAGCATCCGTCACCTCACACTTCCAGGTCTGGTGCTAAATTCCCCCCCTCGGGTCTGTGTGCGTGGAATTTGCATGTTCTCCCTATGCTTGGTGGGTTTTCTCTGGATTCTCCCGTTTCCTCTCATGGTCCAAAAACATGCGGTTAGGTTGATTTGTGTCTTCAAATTGCCTATAGTGTGTGCTTGAGTGTGTGTGTGCCCTGTAGTAGGTTGGCGCCCTGCCCAGGGTGTCCCCTGCCCTGTGCCCCCTGGGATGGGCTCTGGGTTTCCCACAACCCTGAATTGGATAAGTGGTATAGAGGATGAATGGATTTACAAATGTGAGCAGAGTAGAAGGACTAGTGGTAGTAAATTATGACAGAAGAACCACTTCACAACATCTGCCTCCAATTGAAGTCTTCTAAAAGTGTGTCTTGTGAAAAACATTTAATTGTGTATTTTTTACTAATAACATTTTAATTTAATAATAACTCATCTGATGAATTGCCCCAAAGTCTCAAATTTTTTTCCAGAGTTGGAATTCAGATTTCACCATCTTTTGCAAATATTAGGTCTTAACAGCCTAATGAGTGTAGTCTTACGATTGTGATATTGGGAAGATTGACGGGTGCCTTAAAAATGTCTTGCAAAGAGATTATCTGAATATGCCAACCATAACACATCAGGAACACCTGAAGTAAAATGCAATGTCTTCATGTGAAACATTCACTCAAACTAAAAATGCCATAGTAGATATTACGTTTTTTATTATGTTTTTGGGTGGACTGATCGGTTACAACAAATTTATTTGGTAAACGTGCATTACGCTTGGGGAAATTCAGTACGAACATTCTTTGCCAGCTGTTCTGGGGGTGTCCTCGTGGTCTTTTGGTGCCAGGGGGTACCCATCACCTGGCTGTCTTGAGGATCTGATTGTTCTTTGTATGAAGAATGTGGCTGGCCATTTGGAGTTTTCTGTAGGCGACAATGTTATGGAGTTTTTGTGTGCCACTCCTTTGTAGTACCTCCTTATTGGTGATGTGGTCAAGGCATCAGATCTTCAAGATTAGGCGTAGGCACCTCTTTTGGAAGCCATCAAGCTGGTTGTTAAAGCTTGTAGACGCCTTCCAGGTTTCACTGGCATAGATGGCTGTCGTGACCACAATGGAGGTGAGCAGGCTTGATCTTCAATGAGATAGATGACTAGATCTTGTTCCTCCTCTGGAAGACAGCTGGCGCCTTTTCGACGCGGCGCCTGACTTTCACTTCCCCATCGCCGTTCTGGGTGATCACACTGCCCAAATATGTGAACTTGTAAATCCGCTTCCTCCAATCGTTGTGACCCGCATTAGGACCGCGGCGCTCACGTGCGTAATTTTTTTGGTGCTTATCCTGAGGACAACTTTGCCTGCTTCTCTTTCTAGTTCTTTGTACTTAAAAAAAAAAACTAAATTTTAACAGGATAACCCCTGTTAGAGAAGAACACTTCTAAGTAGTCTTTACATTTATTTTTTATAGAAGTGTTCAGTTTACCAAGTAGTCTTTCAAGAGGTCATCTTCTCCAAAGTATTCCATTAAGCAACTGTGTCATGTCTCTTGATAATAGAGCTTGTATCTTGGGGAGTAATAAAGGAACTCTAAAAAACCCTTAAAGTAAATATGTACAGAAGCTCCATGCAATTTTACCTACAGCACTCCAACATGCAGAGGAAACAGCACAGCAGATGTGTCATAATATTGGATCATCTGCCCCTGATTTTCATTCCATACTCAATTTTGTTTATGATTTACCCTGTAAAAAGTAGACATTTTTAACAAGATGTAGTACATCGTACTGCAAAGATCTCTCCAACTCTAACAAAATTTGGTTGTAAATGCAACCATTGGTCAAAATTGAATTTTTATTATTGTATTTGTGATACCTCCTGCGATGTCGCTAACCGAGGTAGTCACTAAACGAGGAGAGGCTGCATTAACATGAAATCCTATTAATGTTTGGATTGGCTGTGTTGTTTTTGTTAATGTTATGTACTCCTTTAAGTACTTCTCTTCATATGATGATATGAGTCTGACAGACAGTGTAACACATCCTCTGGGCTGGTTGTTGGTAGCAATGTTAGTGTAGCCTGCAATTGTACTTTAGCAATGTATGCTGTGTTGAAAAGCATTGAAAAGTAACTATCACAGAAAAGTACATACGTATGTCAAGGACCGCATGGACTAAGTAAGTGGTTCTCAAACTCAGTCCTGGTGGCCCCAGTGGGTGCAGATTTTTTGTTTCAGACAATTTCTGCTTTTATTTGAACCTTAATCTCAATTAAACATTATGAATTTCTTTTCTTTAATCATTCTGTCAATCCAGAAGTTCTCAGCAAGATTTATTTTTAATAAGATTTTAAAAAGATAGACAAATACCCATAGATGTTGCTTAACACTTTTTAAGCTATAGTATGTTCTGATCTTTTAATGCAATGCTTTACCAGGAGCAGTGACTGAAAACATTCTTTATCATTGACACCTTCTTTCGCTATTCAGTAATGATTACAAACATTTCAGAAGAAAGCCCTTCTTCAATGTGCACAACTGAATAAGGGCTTTGCCCCGAAACATTTGTGCTCATTAATTTCTTCTCATTAAATCTTATGGTAATTGGAGTGTTGTCCTCTTGATTTTTGGAGTGTTACTTCAGTTTTTTGTGGATGTAGCACCCTTAAATATTTAAGTTCTTGACTGAACATGCAGTTATATTATTTTGATACTTTTGGCAGACAGTTTCCACATATCATACTCCTTCTGTAAGAAAACTGTTTTCAAGAGATTCTAGGTAAAAGATAAAACATTTTCAGTGAAGTAAATAGTTGTGTTGATGAACCAGGAATGCCAAAAGAAATTTTCAGCCTCATGAAAGGTACGATATTAGTTATGTCAAGATGTTATAATGTTTTAATTTTTGATGGCCCTATTAGTCATAGGCTCTTGGAATCGTCCTTTTTCAACCCCTGTATAGCTGTGACCAACATTTAATTTCCTCTCTGTCTGAAATTTATTTTTGTTGACAAAGAGCTTCCTGGTGTCCACAATGTAAAATGACAAGGATAAAAAATACTGACGAAAAGCACATCACGGTATCAAGGTATGAGTGTACTAATTGTAGCCAAGTTCCAGGCTCTGTAGACAAACACAGATTCGTCAAAGTTATATGTAAAAATTACGAAATAAACCCAACGCTAAAAGTTAGGGATATTTTAACTATTTTAACTATTTGTATCTTGAAGTGGTATGTATGCCGTATTTAACAACATAATAAATACATAATTTGTAAAAAGAGTTGAAGTATGATATAGCGAAAGTGTTGCGTCCAAACGCTCGCTGTTATATTGCTTATTCTCGTCTGACACTTCGCTTGAGGTAGGAAAAGAAAGATGGAAGGCAATAGAGACGAAGCAGAAAAATGTATCCGTATTGCAACTACAGCTCTCGAAGCTGGGAATAAAGAAAAAGCTTTAAAATTCTTGCACAAAGCCGAGAAACTCTACCCAACAGAGAAAGGAAAAGGTAAATTGCTTTGGTTAACTGGAAACAGATGGAGCTTTAAATATCCGACGTACTAGTTTAGCTAGTTTGAAAATGTAAGCTCAACGACGCTGATTTAAGTGTCACCTCTTGGCATCCGATTTGTCACCTTCAGTTCGTTTACAGCATCCTTTAGCTGATAATTGGTAATCAGTCTTATATATATAGCTAGTCGGGGAATTGTATGTAACTGATGCCATTAACTTCTGTCAGCATCTTCACGAGCCGCTTGATGTTTCATAAAGGGGAGCCTTATATTTCTGGTTTTGACATTTAAAATGTTACATTTCATTATTGCGATTTCAGTAATTAATACAAAACCGTGATATATAGAAATGAAGAGCAACGTAATTGCTTGTGGTCATTAATTATTATCGCAATTTTTTGGCGAGTACGCCGGATTATTATGCCTCCAATATAACTAGGTCGTGTCTCCAATGTCTTCTCTAGTGTCCCTCGGTTCGCTTAACGGTTACGTGTTCGAAAATGTCAACGTTTTTATGTTTAATTTATTCTTTTTTTTGCCATTGTTGATGTGAATGTTGTGTGCACAAATTGGCTTTTAACGTTCAGTGTTGACCCTCAGCAGCCGGTTTTGTGTGTGGACCCCAATTATAATTTTTTGAAATGAAAGTTACTCATATCTTGTCATCTGAGGAGAGAACTTTTCAAATTGATTAGTGGACAAAATAATATTGAATAATTAGAGTTTAGTTCTCATTGAATTAGGAACAATACAAATATCTGTTATCAGTGTAACTCTTTCTAGGTCTATACCCACTTTTTCCAGTGGGTCACAGAGCCGATACAAATCACGTACCAATTAAGTTTTCCTCTTTTTAATAAGTTTTAACAGTTTTTCTGCTATTGATGGCAAGTAGGTAACATCTAAAAAGGGAAGTGCCTCATAATGTTACATTAAAAAATTCACAGGTGGAAAAACCCACTGAAGAGGCAACTGGAGCTCAGGGGAGGAAATAAAGGAGATTACTAGGCTTGGGTGCAATCCTTTAATTGAATGATTGACTCGGAGCTGACTGAACAGTAGTAGAGAATTAGCAGAGGCTAAGCTAAGGACCGTTCTGTTGAAATCAATGTCTGACAAATGAGTAGGGTTTTTTATTGACAAATGATTTAATGCAACAGACTTTTTTTGTATAGTTTTGTTTATTGTGTGACAAATTTTTTTTGTGCTGTCTTCAGCACTGTGTAACAGTATGTTTTCCGCCTGATAAATACACACCACAGCTGGACACTCACTGGCTGGACTCACGCACTCAGCCTGTACCTACACATTGTACCTACACACCTTGATGCTTGTCATGTTGTTAGCTGGAATTCCAAACTGAACCCGCCTTGTGACAGGCTGCAGTGTCAGGGTGAAGCTGTACACGAGTTTTTATCCATGTACCATTTGCACATTTTTGACACCATATGCCCTAGTCTTTAATGTTTCTAATATTGATGTGTAGGAAGAGTTACTGCTAGTGCAGTGAAAGCATGAACAGTGAAAAGTTGTCCCGCTGGTTCTAGGATGCTGATGCTGGGTTCCTGGGAATTCTATGTTTTCCAGCTCTGCTGGATGCGCTGACAAAAAACGGGCACTCAGCGGGGAATGGGACGTACCGCAGGAGGCCTGAGAGCAGCCCCGATCGGCACCAGCCTGGAGCTCAGAGTGAGGCCCAAGAGTCGGGAGGAGGAGAGGCAGCCAAGAGCTTCACCAAGGAGCAGGCCGAGGGCGTGCAGAGGTGATTACGGAGCTGGTGCTTCTCTTCTCCAGTCCTGATCCTCCACTGTACCCCATTTCTTTTCTCCATCAGTCTACTTGCTTTGTTGTGTAGTAAGAGTTTTCTCTGAGGTTTTCATTCCGCCACTCCCTGTGTATTGTGGCACAGCATGTGAAAGCACCTCTTTTTTTGCAATGAGACCACTAACTGCATGGCCCGGATGCAGTGATCCACCATGCTTGATTTTTCTGTTCTTCATGTACAAGGAGACCGGCTGCTTAATTAATCATAAATTGAAAATTAGATCTCTAAGTCATCATAAAAATGTTGTGCTAAATAGGCAACAGTAGATATTTGTTTTAGGGCAATAATTGTTTAAAGGTTGTCCATTTTTTTCCTGATAGTTTATAGTAATGTAAAAGAGATGCCATCTTACAGTGTTCTGACCTATATCACAAAAAATACTGGCAGATGACTGTCACATCCCCTAATGGTACACAGTACACTGAAGTGCAGTGAATGGTGCTGCGTATTCTAAGATGTGTTGGGTTTGGGATTTAATTGACTGGTTCAAGGAAATCAAATATAATATAGTTGTACAACATTGCAGCTTTAAAATATGGCATTTTAACCACTTTCATGTCTGCCTTCAGAAAAGATAGTGTTGAGTTACCCTTATTAATACTTGATTTTACACACACACACACACACACACACACACACACATGCATAGACACACACCCAACTGCCCACACACACTTGCACAGACACACGTGCGCGTGCACACGTACACACACGCATGCATAGACACATACCCCCCCCCCCACACACACACACACACACACACACACACCCACCGACCCACACATTGCTATCAAAGCAGAGTATGGGTAATAGGGAAACTGTGACTTGCCACCTTGGGCCATAAACATGCCGACATTGTGGTGCACGCCCCAGGCCCTATCAACCTGTCAGTTGCTGCAAATTACCAGGATGAGTAATGGGTGGGGGTGGGAGAGCTACATGGAAGCAAGCTGTCTTCCGGTAGGTGTAAATGGGCTCTCCATGCCTGTGGGGTGGGAGGCCGTTACTGAACTAACATGGTGTCAAAAGCTTTCATTGTTGTAAGCACAAACTGCACTAATATGTGGTCACAAATAACTACAGATGTTTTAAAGACATTCCACAAATATGTGGTGCCAAAAGAGAGCTGTGAGACAACATATTAAAAATACATTCAAAAGGAAAAAATAGTTGTTGTTGAATGTATTGTGGACATTTGTGAGCCCATGTACGTTTGTGTATTGATCGAGATGGCGCCGCATGAGCAGCAGCCGGTTACAGCAGCTCTCACCCCTCTTTTCTTTTTTATAGTTTTTTCTATTTAT
>JABJVR010007552.1:0-11407 GCA_025773905.1 Chitala chitala | reverse complement strand
TTTGTATTGATTTCTTCAATTTTCTGTGTAAAGCGCTTTGAGGCATGCTGTTGCGAAAGGCACTATATAAAAATAAAATAAATTGAATTGAATTGAATTGAATTGAATTGAACCCATCCCAGAACACATAGGGCGCAGGGCAGGGGACACCCAGGGTGGGGCACCAACCCACCACAGGGCAAAAATCTGTTTAATTTATTTAAATTGTAGGTAAATTTTTCACAACCTGTCTACTGTACAGGTGTGGCACATGAACACTACAGTTGACTGAGTGTGATGCCTTGTTGGGGTTGCATTCCGCCCCCCGCCCCAGATGGAGCCTTTGCACATGGGAGCCTGCAGAGACTTACTCCTACACCTGAAACATAGAGGGACTGTATAGTGCCATTCATACATTCATAGTCTCCATTATAACCTTTGCATTCTGTAATGTTAGCATGCTCAGGAGGGGCTGGGCAACCAGTCAACCTGGGGTGCCCAGAGGTTTTAATTCCTCTCCTCCATTGTTGTATGGCTTTAACTTCAATCATCCACCTGCTGTTAATTCTGTAACATCTGTAACCTCATCAAAGAGGATCAAACCCCAGGCCCAGAGGTGGAGGTGACAATGCTAACCACTATGCCACTACCTGTGCGTAGCACTTCTGTGCTACTGGAAAAATACATGTATACTATACTATACTATACATGTCTATTACTATTGGAACAATAAAAGGGCACTTATTAATGTATAATTTTGTTGGGCAACATAATGCCCCAGATACCTCAGGTTTGGAGGGAATGAGCTCATGGCAGGGAAGTCACGAATGTCCCCTTTTCTACCCTAAGCCACCTGTGATATAGTATCATAGTTTTTGGCTGTATATCCAACCAGCTGCACAACCTGCAGACCCAGTGTTTTCATGCCAGCCCAGGTCCAGTTTGCAGGATTATTTGGGACTAACCAGACAACATGGTTTTCAAACGGCTGCTCTACCCAATTAAAATTTTCTGTACAGTTAGAAATTATCTTTAGGAAGATAATTTTCATGCTTGACGTCCTTATGCAGTTTAGTGCTATAATTGACAACAGTGAGCCTGAGGTCACCTCCAATAGCTACTGGTATGTACGGAGACATCATGATGAAACCAGGAAGCCCACA
Organism: Chitala chitala; assembly: GCA_025773905.1. Classification (NCBI taxonomy): domain Eukaryota; kingdom Metazoa; phylum Chordata; class Actinopteri; order Osteoglossiformes; family Notopteridae; genus Chitala; species Chitala chitala. Next base: position 10,265 of record JABJVR010007552.1, on the reverse strand, counting down.
GCCATGTATCCACAGCTATCACTTCATCTCCCAGCACAACAACATGTGTCCCTATGTTGCATGGATCTGCACACACTTTCTGGCTGCTCAGTCTGTCCCAATTCTTCCATGACCTGCATACTCACCAGACACATTACCCATTGAGTACCTTTGGGATGCCCTGGATGGGAGCACGTTTGGCATGTTTCATGGCATGGCATGTTTCATCTCCGTCCAATATCACACAACTCAACATAATGAACAGCTACATCTGAAGAAGGAGACCACATTTCACAACCAGATTTTTATGCAAGGGAGATATGTTGCACTGCTGCAGGAAAATGATGGTTACAACAATGGGTAAAACAGGTACTAATATAGGCAGTCTCCTCTACAACCAACCATGTTTAGGGTTTCTGTGATGAAGAGAAACAGTAAACCATCCTAATAAATGACAGTTGTTTCCATTTTCCAGGTTCCATTTGAGTGTTGAGTTCATGTTTGTGTTCATTATAGACGTAAAATACTGGCTGATTTTCTGTCTGCTTCTGTACAGACACAACTGCATTTGGTGGTGACATTAAAAATACAGCCCACTTGGCTAGATGTTCTGCATTATACATTTTTGAGTAGTTTATTGGTAATACCTCAGGACAAGAATGGGGGGAAAGATAGAAATGTATTAATATAAATTGTCAGGGATAGTGACCATTACTTCAGTTACAATTTCTGATAGTTATTAAATGGATCTGGAAATAAATTATCATAAACTCTTTAGAAAAAAGGCCTGGATGCCACAGTTGCTATGGAGAACAGGTTGAGTGCGCAGTTTCATTAAAGTGTTTTCCGGTTAAATATCCCTGTATGGCATGTTTAAAAGATAATGAAGAACATGCCTTTTCTACTAAGTTGTAAAATAATGAAACAATTAGTGAACTGGTACCTGCACGCAGCTTGTATAACAGTCCGTTCTGCATCAAAGAAATGGTAACCATGGAAACGGTCCTTGTCTTTGACCAGCTGGCTTTTTATCTGTGATCATGTGATCATTCCATTAGTGCAGTAAGAACCAGTTGGTCATTGATAACTTGGCAGAATTGGAACTGGACATGAAATACAATCAATAAATAAAAACCAACAGTGTGCTGAAAGAAAAAATTATTTATAAATAATTCATGAACTGAAAAGCTGATGGGTTTTTAGCCACACGGCAGCCCATGCTAATTATCTGAACATGTATCATGGAGTGTGTGTTAAATACTTGAATTTGAAATATTCTTAAAGACTTCATGTTGGAAAAATTATAAAATAAATAAATAAATTTAGTGCATACGGTTAAATTAGTGTCATATTATTTTATGACAGTGAGTTTTAAAAAATTGCTCAATTGTTTCTGAGTACAATAACATTATTTACATGAAATCTGGAGCAAATTAAAGATGGTCAGTCAAGTGGCCTCTACTGATTTCACATGTAATGACCCAGATTTGATGTGTTTGTATTACTGGGAAGAGCATTTGAGATTTGCAGAACAAATGAAAAGATGGTGGAGTCCTTAACACCACATGTCAAGCATGGGGAAATAAACGTGAAGGTATCAACGTGATCTGATGGTAATAAAATGGAAAATTTGTACAGTGTGAAAGAAATGTTAAATATGGAAGACTATTACTTCATTTTGCGATGCCATGCCATACTCTGTGGGTGACACTTGATTGGAGCTAATTTCATTTTATAACAAGACAGTGATCCAAAGCAGAGAACCAAATTATGCAACACCTATTTGGAGAAGAAGCACTCTGGTGTTCTGTCTGTAATGGATTAGCCACCACATCCCTAGCACTGTTATCCCTGTTGTGGGAGTAGCTTGTACCTGTATGGCACATATAATGTACCAACTGAGCCAATCCAACTTGTGGGAGGTGATTCAGGAAGCATTGGGTGAAATACATGCAGATTATATAAAAAATGTGACAGCTGAAATGTCAAAGGTTGGGTGGGCTGTGGCTTCTGCAAATGGAGAATTATTTGATGAAAGCAAAAGTTTGAAACACAATCAAAAAGCAGAAATTGGTATTTCTAACTTTGTCAATATCTTGTTTATATTTTGTATTCATATTTTAGCAGATGAATTTTAAGTGTGGGTTTTCATGAAGAGTGTAAAATTTGATTTAAACTTTTGGACAGTAGTGTATATACCAGTATACATAGATTATTTATGATTACAATAATTACAATAATTACTCATTATAGATTCAAATTCCATTGCTTGCTTTCTTTAAAGTGTTGACTGCCCCTATCATTTTAACACACATTTCAATATTAAAAATTTGTTGCTGCATACAGGATACAAGATAACAGAATGTGCAGTACTGTGTGTAATGTTTTTTGTGACCTGCATAAAATACTTAGTGATGAATTTTAAAAATGTTTCCTAATTAGGCAATTTGTAGTTGATACTTTGCATTTCATATCATGCTGTATTGATAAAGTCACATTTGACTGTTGCATATTTTACAGTGCTTTGAAGATATTCTGAATAATAATAATAATAATAATTTACGTCTATTGATAAATAATTGTTTTTAAAAATTCAAAAAAATAAAGGAAATCAGTGGCATTACACTTTAAACAATGGCGTGTTGAGTGCACCCCTGTGCTAAGCGCTGAGGCCAAGCCCAAGGAAAGCCCATGTGAGAGGCGGACAATATAGTCTCTATAGGCCAATTAAAGAGGAACCTGCAGACAAAATGGTAAATTTAAGGGTTCGCATAGTGCATACATGTGTATTAGGTCTTTGTTTAATGCCCCAATTTTCAGTTGCACACACACAAGTTTACATACCCCTTACAGTAAATTATAAGAAACCATGATCATAAAATATAAAGAAGTTTTTTTTTGTACTAGTACACAGATGAAGCTATTTTTCAACAGAAATTAAAATTTATTGTATTAATCTCAATAATAATTTGTAATGGCCCATGTATGAGCAGACCTATATGTGGAAGTTAAAGGCAAATACAGCACATAACCAAAAGCACAGGGACACCCCTGTAATTAGAGGGATCTGTTGTGTCAGCCACACCCATTGGTAGCAGGTGCATAAAATCCATCAAAAAGTCATGCAATCCCCATAGACGAACACTGGCAGCTCAGTGACTATTAATGTGGCACTATCTGAGAATACCACCCTTAGAAGTCAGCTGATCAAACTGCTGCCCCGTTAAAAGTGCAGCTCACATTGTAAAGTGGAAACGTCAGGAGGCAGTAACATCTCAACAGTGGACGGAACAGCCACAAAAGCTCCCAGAGTAGACAAAAATTAATTCTGAAGTGCTTCTGTCCTCCATGGCAACCTTTGTTATCAAGATCAAACAGTACCAAATGGCCTCTTGAACCAACGATAGCCCAAGACCTTCAAGACCATCATGAAACAGGTTTTCATGAATGTGCAGCTGCCCAGAAGACTGAGATCACTGTGCTCAAAGGCAAGCATCAGTTGGTGTGGTGTTAAATCCCGTTGCCGTTGGACTCAGTGAAACTGTGGTTTTCGGAGTGGTGAATCACACATCACCATCTGGCAATCTGATGGATGAATGTGGGTTTTGAGGAGAACACTACTAATCAAAGGGTCTGGCACAAACTGCTAATTTTGGTAGAGCAATAATGATGTGGAGCCCTTTTCACAGTTTGGGCCTGGCCCTTTAGTTCCAGTGAAGAGAATCTTAAAGTTGCCACATACAGTTAGATTCCAGATAATCGTGTGCTTCCAGCTTTGTGGTAACAGTGTGGCCAAGGTTCGTTTCATGTTTCAGCATGACAACGCCTCTTGCACAAAGCAAGTATTGCAAAAAAATTGTTTGGTAAGGTTGAGGTGGAAGAACTTGACTGGCCTACACACAGACCTGACCTCAACCCCAAAAAACTGTTTTGGACTGAAGTGGAATGCTGACTGCTCATTTCTGAATCTCATTAGTGTGTTTGTGGTTTAACAGATGAAAATCCCCTTTAGCCATGTTCTAAAATCTAGTAGAAAGCCTTCCCAGAAAAGTACAGGCTATTACAGTACAGGAGAGGGGCAGCTCCATAGTAACATTCATATTTTTAAAAGGTCATAATGTCCATTTTATTTGGATGTCCACACGTTGTTGAAAATTGACAAAATGACAACGTTAACCAAATATGAAGTAAATTTAAGAAAAATATCAGTACATTTTTCACAAATCACAATCTAGCTTCATAAAATAATACAGCTATCATTCTCACACTCCAAACACAGAGGCATCATTATTTTCATGTTTTTTATATTTCATATTCAATAATGTGTTAAATATTAAAACCAGTGTTTATATTAAAACCAATGCTATTTTAAATCACAGACAATTGATAATTCTGATACCAGATGACATGGACAAATGGAAAAAGTTTAATTAATATTCTATATAGATTTATTGGTTTTTACTGAGTCTCCCATACAAATTAATGAAAAGAAAACTTCAATGTTTTCTTCATTTTGAAGTCCATGGTTTCTTTGTGTGTCATGACAGAAAAGAATACCAGGAAATGAAAGGCAAAAGTACAACAAAATCCAAACAATAGAACCAAAACAAATGCACATCCACTAGATGGTCTCCACACAGGAAAAACAAAGGAACAAGGGGAAACCAAAAATAGAAAGAAAGCGTGCAATAACAACACTAGGGAAAGCAAGAAACACAATACTCATGAGAGCTTACAGCTCACACCAAGACATTACAACACCTCCCACCACACCAGTGAAAGGACAAACCTAACAAAGGACCTAAGAACAAACAAAGACCAAGCACAGACACTAGAGAAAGGCAAGAGGAAATGAGAGGCGTGGCCAAACGACACGGACACCAGGAGAAATCGTATCACTATGGCATTGTTTTAGTAGCACTCAGAAAAATCATATTCTAAGAAAAGAGTAAATTGAAGCTTAAGCTATTTAAGATGAGTCACATTTATTAATTTAATTAATTAATTTATTTTAAAACAGGCAGTGAATAACAGCACACAAACCCAGTCACTGTGGGTTTTTAAACTTGGAATTCACAAATGGCATTCACTGGGCTCTTGTAAAGAAAAACAAAACACTGAAACAGAATAATACATTTTGACACAAAAGGAAGCATAAAAATTAGACCAAACAAACCAGATGTTAGGTTTAATGTCTACTACTGTGAGCCCCTTCCACAAACAGCATTATGTATAAACAATGATTTAATGTTAGGAAATGGTGAGGCATATTAACTACAAAGGGCTGTATTTGTTCCAGCATGAACTGATGAAACACCTTTTCTTTCAGTGACATACCGTGCCCCCATAAAGTATATGGATGCACAAGCCATGCTTAAAGAATCTGACGTTTTTGTCGTTGTTGTTGTTGATCTTTAGATTTTTTAAATACTTTTTCTCAGCACTAACTTCCCTTCTCTCAACCATTTTTACAACTACTGTCAAAAAACTGCTTCAGTATAAGCTAAAGTGGGCAGGACTTATCTTTATGGACACACAGGTGTTCTAACCGCAGGTGTAGTTCATCATCACATTATCCATGAACATGTTCCACTAAGTCTGAACCAGCAAGGAGTTAAGTGTCTGAATATTTTTTGTCTTAATTTGAACAGTATGTCTATTGTTTTATCATTTAAACCTTACCCAACATCCATCCATCCATTCACTTCACCACCTTATCCAACGCAGGGTCACGGGAAGCCTGGAGCCCATCCCAGGAAGCACAGGGATCAGGGTCGGGGACACTCTGGGCGGAGTGCCAACAGGGATCAGGGTCGGGGACACTCTGGGCGGCGTGCCAACAGGGATCAGGGTCGGGGACACCCTGGGCGGAGTGCCAACAGGGATAAGGGTCGGGGACACCCTGGGCAGAGTGCCAACAGGGATCAGGGTCGGGGACACCCTGGGCGGAGTGCCAACAGGGATCAGGGTCGGGGACACTCTGGGTGGGGTGCCAACAGGGATCAGGGTCGGGGACACTCTGGGCGGGGTGCCAACAGGGATCAGGGTCGGGGACACCCTGGGCGGGGTGCCAACAGGGATCAGGGTCAGGGACACCCTGGGCGGGGTGCCAACCCACCACAGCTTATCTAGCATCTTTCCATTAAATGTTTTAAGTCTGCTTAACCTTCTCTTTAACATAAACACTATTTGGTTTGACATTTTGTTATGTAATTCAAAAATTCAGATGTTTTAAAATCACGGTTTAAGTGTCAAACAACTTTTTGGGGTTTTTGTATATCTACACAAATAAGTATGTATTATAATAAATAGCTTACTGCAGTTAATATACTGACAATGACCCAAAAAGATATATGCTCTACATTTAAGAATACAACTTTGTACAAACAAGTATTTTGTTATACATAATCGGTTTTGTTTACCAATTCCAGAGAACAAAACTGCTCAATGACCAAATAGCCAGGATTCATTTGTGTAAACAATTTTAAAATCAGGATGTATTTATATACAATATTTATTTCACACCATTAAGTATCAAATCAAATGCATGAATTGTTTGTTTTCCCCCATTTGCCAGAACCCTGTATGAATTGCTCCTCACTTTAAGGTTGGATGTTTGTCTGCAAAACCCTCCCTGTCTATTGGTTATCAACTTAAACAGCAACAGAAATTCGAGAAAACATAACTACTTTTGCAATGCAGCAGTAAGCAAAGATAAGACCAACATAACTAAGAGTACAGATTAAATATTATAAATATGTGAGGAGTCTTTTTGAACTAGCTAACATTGGAGATGCATCCATGTTTCACTAATTTTTACTGTAACTTTCTTTGAGAGAACTTCATATTTACTCAGATGTTTATCAAACATGATGTTAAACTGGGGTAAGTTTCAGCAGCACCCTACAGCTTTTAATCACACTGATATCGTTTTACTTTATTTTCAGCACGCTAAATACTTTTAATTACAATTGTTCAAACTGGGCAGGCATGGTAAATTTTCACAATATATATTTCTGTAGCAAAAGTGCAATGAAGTTACAATACTCGCATTTCAGTCATGGTTTTTAGCATTTTTGATGGGCTCACTAAAAACATATTGAATAGACAAGAACTGGTGAGGGTGGCTCAGGAGGCCTAACCTAGCACACTGAAAACATGGCAAAATCATTGTGTGTAACTAACACTGTTTTGAGTCTTTGAAAATCAGAAACAGTTACTTAGTAACTGCATCTTACATGCCATTGGCTTTTATGACCCAGCTCTACCCAGGATCTTTTGAAACAAAGAATTTTTCCCTTTGTTCATCTTAACTATGAAAATTGGCCTTGAGAAGATAGTGAAGATGTGCTTGTGAATAATATAGTATATATTGTGAATATATTAATGGGTAATGTTAGGAATTTGTAATATCATTCATGAATAATAAGCGTCGTACAACTACTTAATAACAGAAAAACTTTAAAATGTTAAAAATTTACAATATCTACCCATGACCCAGAAAAAGCAGACTCGGCTTTGGGAAATGAAACGAGACAAACATCTAATTCGCAAATACAAAGACCATCCTGTACAGCTCACACTCATAAATACTGTAAAGGTTCCACACTATGTTACTTCACATCTATGACTTCTATATTAAACATGCTATTTTGAATATAAAGTCAACACAATAATAATGACTTACCACTGTTTATAATTTACTTTTAATCAGACTGTAACATTAATTTGACAATGGATTAAAGAGAAGAATATTGAACGTGTGGTGACATTTTAATGCCTAATGTTTGGAGCCTGAAACAGTTCCAGTCAAAAATATGCATGCAATGTGCATCCTTACAGAAGAACTCAAAAGTATGACATGATAATATAAGTTTATGTATTTTCACAAGAGACAGTTCAGTATAAAGTGTGAATATATGAGTAGGGTCTATCGTGTAATCTATTTAGTGAAAATATATAATATCAAGTCACATTACCCATTTATATTTCCTGTGCTGATTTTCTGACATGCATTTAGCCTTTGGCCCATTGAAGTCAGTGCAGTAACTCTAGCTGTGCTTCATTGCATGCAGAGCACGGAGCAGGCCATGATACCATTAAGGTTAGTTATTATTGCTCCAACTCTCTGCCTCAATTCTGAATCATGAAATGGCTTCCTGGAACAAAATTAGGAAAGACGTCATACTAACACAGTGGACACACACCTGACCAGACCCATCCTCATCTACTAGGGAAACAGCTGAACAGACCAGTAACGTTACCTACACCCCCACTCTCCTGCAAAAACTGCCACATCAATTGAAAGGTAGATTAAGATTTCAAATTTTCTTAGAATATAAAATCAAATTTCATTCATGTTTTTATTTATTATAAAATGCAGTAAAATGTGTACAACTGTAAAAATGTACATATATTACCCTTTTAATGAAGATACCTCCAAACCTTTGTCTGCAGCATATGGGCATTGTATATATACAGTATTTTTAAATGAACTGCAGTCTTTTGTCATGGCTTTTTAAAAACAAATGTTTATTTCACTATTTTTAAACATTTATACCAAGTGTACAACACTGACAGTACAGATTTAAACATGGTTAATCAAAACTGTTCACAGAACCACTGGCATTAAAGAAACATGTTTGATGAAATACAAAAATTGAAATCAGCTTTATACATTAATAAATCTCCAATGTCTAAAACCCAATAAGAGACATCTGCTTCTTAAAAAAATATGAACAAGAGAGGGAGTTGCTGTTCCTTTAAAAACCACAGCGTCTCCTGAAAACAGGGTCCAGTTGAACACACCATCATCCATTTTAGTTCTGTTGCCTTTGTTCCACACTAAGCAGAAATCCTGCAACCAGCACAGAAACAAGGCCACAATCTATTTTTGCAGTTTTGAAGTATTTCAGGAATCTACAGGTCAACAGGAAAACATAAATAAGTGCTTGACCCTAAAGATGAAAAGGTAAAAAAAAATAAAAGTCATAAAAAAAACAATACACTGTAGTCAGCGACCATTCCAGTTCAATCATGTGCTCATTTTAAAATGGAGAAAACTGAGCACTCCAAGTACCAAAGAGAGTGGTTTGGCACTGAGCTGTTAACTGCTGACTCACTTATCAGATGTTTTCTCCTCTTGTGAAAACCCAGTTTACAATGCACTGCTAACTGAATGTTAGTGGCTAATTGGGAAAAAAAAAAATTCTCTGTATTCTAGAGTTGTACAAGGCTGTGCCAAGTTGGAAATAAAAAAATAAAAAAAAAAAGACTAAAATTTTAACAACAAACCTTCAGGTCAGAAACTGGGGTTTAGTTAAGACAAGAAACTGTTGCACATGTGACTAGTCACAAACAAACTGAAGTTAATTTATGGTCAGGGATATCTAACAGGAAAATAAAACTTGCATGTGCAAGACACACATAAAATATTGTTCTAAGAGCACTACAAAAACAGTATTCCTCAAACTGGGCAATAGTACAAACGTCTCCTTCTAAGCACATTTGTTCTGTACAGTCCAAGGCCATTTAATGTTGTCCTGAATTCAAATCTTAACTTATAGTATAAAGTGCTTAAATTCAGTGAACACATTTCTAAGCAGTTTGAGAGTCCATTTACATAAACTGTGGTCCATCCACGACACAACGCACACAAAAGGTTCTGAAGACATCGGACAGCGGCTAAGTATTACTTTGAAAAAGAACATCTGCATGTGTTTTGCAGCTCTCCATCTGAGGAAGGTCCAGTGAAATGCACCAGTAAAAAGCTTTCGTTGAAAGCCTGAGGTAAAGTGTGGGCGATACGAAAATACAAGTTTACAAATTTTGACACGGGATCATTCCTTTCACATCACCTACACTTTAACACGGAAGCTTGAAAAGGGTGGTTTCTGATTGTGAAGAGTTCAGCCTTGGTAAGATGACTGAATCTGACATTAACAGGAGTAAGAAAAAAAACAGCTGAAGTATCAAGGATAAATGAAAACTGACAATTGATTTAACTGGGTTAAGGTGCAGTAAATCAGGTATGTTTACATGTGATTGAAAACCTGAAGACAGACTATTAGTAAGCGGTGTAGTTCACTGAAAGTGTCTGAATGCAGTTCAGAAGATGCTATGAAAATATTTTAGGGCTGCGGAAATTAACGATTAATTAATCGATTAATCGTTAAAATTTTAATTGATTAAATTTTCTTTCATCAGTACTTTTTCGATTAATTTTTACTAATTTTTATTTCGGTTACTTATTTACTTCAATACTACTTACTTACCTTAGTAGATTT
>JABJVR010007551.1:0-11408 GCA_025773905.1 Chitala chitala | reverse complement strand
ACAGGTCTCAGAGTCTATTGTACACTGCAGAGTCACAGAGTCTCCAGGCTGGACTGGCTCAGACACAGGCTGCTGCACCACAGTCCTGACATAAGACAATGGTCCTAAGAAACGGGTTTCAATTAATTTTTTATATATTTACCATTGTTTGAATAGTAAGTTAGAACTTTTCATGTTCATAATATTTTTATTTACCTTTTATTGTCAAAAACGTTGCTGTAGCAATACTAAGGTCAGATGTGTAGCCTACAACTCCACAGTAATACGTACCAGAATCTGAGAAGTTTGCTCCTAAGATTTGCAAACTGAAATTACTTTTATTTAACAGAATAAATCTCTTACGATCATAAATGTCTTCATTAAATTTGTTATCTGAAGAATATTTTAAGGTACGCAGAATAAACTGAGGATTCTGCCCAACAACTTGCCGCAACCAAAAAACTGAGCTGGCACTAATAGATCGAGTCTGACATGGAAGTGTAACATTGTCTCCTGGTTTAGCTGTCACTGTCACACTATGTTGAATATCGTCCCCTCTTATGATCATACCTGAAAAAAATAATAGTCATTGTTAACAATAGTTTAATTGCTGTAGTAACTGTGATCAATTAAATAATCAAATTAGTAGAACTGTAACAGTAATTTCAAGACAAAAATCATAGCCAAAAAAGATATTGTGACAAACAAATTAAAACTTACAGATTGTACTGATCAGCACCAGAGCCACACACAGCCTGACCATGTTTACTGATGGGCTCCTCCTGGAGACTCTCTGTTCCTTTAGATGAGCAGCAGCATTTGAGTTGTGGTTTATTCTGATACTGACCCCAACTGACAGAAACTTGCAGCTAAGATGATTGGTTGATTCTTTGAGCCGATAGCAAAGCTGCTTTCAAAGATTGTTTCATTAAATTAGAAGTGCATTGCAAATGTATATGTGTTTATATGTATTTTTATGCATTTATAAGTTATTTTAAGTGCTTATTTGGTTAAATGACAACCTCTGAAAAGATGACATTATTATTAAGAAGTGGCGGTCCAGAATAACTGTGTAGTGCATTGGTATTTTTGCAGTTTTGATGTACTCTCACCAAGACACCAACACTGGCTGTTTGAACTAGATAATCCATGAAAATATGATAGTGTATTACAACAAATATGTCTCGAAGTAGAGAATGTTGCTGATGTACAATAACGTCTGACTTAAGGAATTCAGCAAACCTCTATATTAATATGCTGAGATGTGTTAGTGCTCTGTTCAGGGTCAGACCTTTTTTCAGTGTATGGACTGAGTGCTGTTTAATTCCAAGGTTCACCTGAGGGCTACTGACACAACTGTAGACACATATGTGAGGTATAGAGACCGTGCCAGGATATTTGTAGACTGAAATGGCTTTGTGTCACACACTGATCTGTTTTAGTTGTAGTACTGCTTTAGCATTCAGACACAGAGAGATCATGTGATAACTGCTTGCCAGCTTGTGCTGTGGTAATATTTAAAAATACTGTATCACAGTTCATATAATAATTTTCATATGCTTACCCTGGACATGGTTGCAACTTGTCATAAAAAATTATAGTCTTAACATCCACCACTACATATTTTTATGGTTTGCAACATGCTTCAAATTATTGTTTTGCTAAATTAAATTCACTTTGATTAAATTTACAGTGCTTCAGAGTTGCTTCCAAGCCACTTCACACTAGAAAACAATACAATACCTTGCTAAGGTTATGTTTGTTGTGCAATTTTCTGCAGACCAGACAGTTATGATTTTTAAAAAGTTTTGTTAGTTGGAATCTCTCTGCAAAGAGGCTCTGCACAGAAACAAAAAAGCCTTCTGATGCTACAGAGCCACGAATGCGAGTACAGCAGGTTATTTATAATCATGGCAGTTGAACCCCCCCTTGTTTCCACAGAATGTTCTTTTGGCTGCTTCATGCATCCTGTCACATACACTCAGCAAAGGAAAACAAGAACTATACCTGGGTTACAGGTCAAACCTATACTCTGAGACAATCGTTACCAGTTCTCATACTTTTTGTCCCAAAAGCGGGACAACAGTCAAGGCATCGTTGCTATTCTTATTGTATTGACAGGAAACATGGTAGGCAAGACAGGCACAGCAGTTATTTCATTTTCAGCATTCATCAGTTCCATTTGTAATATGAAAAGTTAATCATCATCAAATCATTGATGCCACATTCTCCCCCTTTTGATTACATTTTAATCACTCAGCAAGAACAGTATCAATGCACTTAAAATCACCTGACAACGAAATTTCATTCTGAATTCAGTAGTCTTCACAACAAGTACACTGTTGCGCACACAGTCATCACAACACATAGAGAAGCTGGAAAACACAATAACAATGGTTGTGGTTACTGTAATCAGCAGCGAACACAGCACAAGCATGTGTCTATAGAGCATTATTGTCTTCATCTGAGAAGTCACTGTCCATATAACCATACCGATCTTGTTTCTAAGGGTTAATGATGAGTGTTTCCATTGGAGAGTCTACATACTTTTACCATCTAAGGTCACACAGATTTGTCCATCGCTCTCATGATTAGTCTTCTCACACAGGGAATAACTAATCCCTGTTGCTCGCTCTGCGATCTTTACTGCAGTGTATATCATAAGTAAGACTTGAAAGGGGCAGTTCCACTTGGTTTCCTTTCAGTGTTTTCCTCCTCAGGTCTCCATGAAGTCTCCTGGTTTCATGGTGTGCAGAGGATGCTGTGCTGGACCTGGAATGGCATCTTTCACCTGCTAACATAATGTGTTCAAAGGGTCTCTCTGGTGGTGGATGTTCTGCTTGCGTCATCTTCTGTCTACTTCTGTGTACTTGTGTAGTTTGTTGCACATATGAGTGTATCTGAATCATATCAAATGAAAACATCCCCCCCTTTGGCAAATGGTCTAACCCATGTGTCAACTTAGCAGAATGTGGGAAGAAGTGTTTAGGCAGACAAGGTCATTGTGCGTCATGAGGCAGCAAAGCAGCTGGACAGGGAAGGAAGACTAGTGTGATTAGTGATTTTCTGATTGCTACTGATTTTGCTGCTGCATCTGCTTGAGCATTTCCTGTGGAAACAGGGTGAGAAGAGGTGGTGTGAGCTAGACATTTACATATCTCAGTCAGGGCAACGAGTTCGACTGATTGGGCTGAGAAATGAGAAGGTAAAGGGCCTGAAGTGATGATGACACATCACCAGTGGTATGGCCATGCTGGGCAGAGCCATCTACAAAGTAAAAAATAAGCAAAAAAGCTCTCAGTCTAAAATAAATTTAATCAGATACACGTGCTGAATCCACAAAAGTCAATAACAAGAGTGAAAAAGGACAGCACTCCAGTATCAATGGTTTTAGTCAGCACAGATGTTTCGGGGCACAGCCCTTTCTCAGTATGCAACATTCCTGAAGAAGACCTCAAAGCTGTTTATTTATTAATTTTTTTAAGTTTTATTTTTTTAAGGGGTTTTACACACACTTGGGAAACACATGAGGTAAAATGAAAGGTTGGACTGAACACAACATGAATATGGATTCGCGAATGCACCATGTCAGCATCAGAAAAACATTGTCACCATAAGACAAATGATATACTACTTAACAAGTGGATAGAAGGACTTTCAAAGTACATTCTTCTGGGATGCAACCTGAACACATCATCAGTGATGTTACCTGGGGTCCTCAAGTGTTTCAGGTCTTTCAAACGTCATACACTGTCGCCCGGGCAACCCAGCCAGGACTGATCAGGTCCCAGTTTGTGTCCAGGTAGTGCTACTCCCCATGGGTCTCCTCTTCTGATCCACAGCCACCTTGAGGCAACTTCTGCTGCCTCTGTGGCCTCCTTAATGGTCCTCTGCTTCCTGCACCCCCTGATGCCCAGCATGTTGTAGGCCCTGCAGAGAGACCGACCTGCGAATCCTCTGCATCCGACCCCAATGGGCTCGCACCTCGCTTTCCACCCCTTGCTCCAGCATTGCTCCACCAGCTCGCTGTACTTTTCCTTCTTTCTCTCATTGGCCTCCTCCATGCGGTCCTCCCAGGGGATGCTAAGTTCCAAGAGGATGACCTGCTTGGAGGCTTCCGAGATCAGTACAACTAAATATATTACTAGTAGTAAACAGGATAATAGACAAAATGAAGGTTATAATGAAAAACGCAAACCATACTCAAAATTAAGGGATTAATTCAGTAACTGCAATAAAAAATGAAAATTATAACAGAAAATAGCAAGTGCACCTCAGCTGACCAGGTAGAAAAAACAGACAATTTGAAATAGCCGAGTGCAATATAGCCAAAAGAAATGCACTAATTAAGAATAACCAATTACCAAAACAGCTACTGTAAAAATGACAAGACTAAGAAAAATCAAGGACTCATCAAAGTAAATAGGATGGTTGTACTGGAGTCATTGTAAACAGGTGATTGATTTTGGGGATTATTACCATTTTAGTTACAGATATCTCACCTATGAGAGATAATGAGAGGTTCATCTAGCGGTGAAGATCTTCCGCAATTGTTCTGACTAGTGGAATTGTCACATCCTGCCTGCCATACCACGTGTGTCCACCAGATGCCATGTTTCACCTATGTAATTAGCCTTCGTTATGTGTTACCAGCCTTGTGTCCTTACCTTGTTAGTTCTTGCATGTGTTTGAGCTTGTTGTGTCCTATATATACTATCCTATATATTGTGTTCTAGTCCTTGCTGGTTGTTAATGTGATGTTCATGGTTGTAGTTTTGATTCTAGCCCATGTTAACACTGATTCCTGTGTTTATGTACCTGTTCCTGATCACTTGTATTAAAGTCCCCTTTCACAGTAGACTCAACCCTTGTCTCAGTGCCTCAGTTCTGTGAAACGTTACAGGAATGATGTTAAGTCCAAATAGCTGTAACAGCCAGCAGAGACCCTTGTTCCTAAGCAGGTGATGTGATCTGTGCAGAGGGGTGAGAAGAGGGCTGCCACATCCCAACTATTGGGCTGCAGAGGGAGGATACAAGATTTCTTTTCCAGTTGACTGAATAATCAGAGTGATGAAAATAGATTAATTTAGGTTATTGTTTGCTGTAATGATGTATGTGGATCTAGAAGAAATAACAGAATGTCGTCTGTGTATAGACTGATTTTGTGCTGTATATCTGAAGTTTTACTACCTTTAATGTGGGGTTTTTGTCAAATGGCAGCCGTTAATGGTTCAATCAAGATGGTAAATAAAAATGGAGAGAGTGGGCATCCTTGTCTAGCTCCCTGGTGTATTATGGAAAGTTGTGATGTTAGACCATTTGTGATGAAAGTGACTGTTGGTGATGTATAAAGAATTCTGACCCAGTTATTAAATGACTCCTGAAGCCAAACCTTTCCAATGTGGCAATTAGGAACTTCCAGTTCACTCTGTCAAATGCCTTTTCTGCATCTAGTGTAGCTATAATTGTTTTTTCCTGTTGTATAGATGAGAAATTGATTGAATCAAATTGTCAGTGAGTGGATGAGTGTCATCCTATAATAAAACCAATTTGATTTGGATGTAGTATAGAGCCTATGGCCTTTTCAATTCTATGTGCTTTGGCAATGATTTTTGTGTCAATGTTTATTAATGAGATGAGCCGGTAACTTGATGGGAGTGAGGGATCTTTATTAGGTTCGAGAAGGAGAGATATTGTGGAAGTGTTCAAGTGATCTGGGAGTTTGGACTTTTGACTCATTTTTCATATGGATGAAGAGAGGTGAAAGAATGGACCAAAAGTGTTTGAAGAACTCTGCAAAGAAACCATCAGGGCCATTAGATTTATGGTTTGGAATAAGTTTGAGAGTACAATGAAGTTCCTGTTCTATTAATGGGGAGTCTATAACTGATACTTCTCGTGTAGTAAGGGAGGGCAAGTTTATACGATTAAGAAATGAGTAAATATATTCCATGTTTGGGTCTCTTTCTGTGGAATATATTTTGCTGTAGAATTTTTGAAAAATGTCATTTATTTCTTTTTGGGAAGTGGTGGGTATCCCTGCAGAGTTTTTCATCACTGTAACTGTTACTTTTTCTTTGTTTTGTTTCATTTTATTTGCTAAATATTTACTAGATTTATTATTGTGGTGAAAATTATCTTGTCTAAATCTGTGTATAAGGAACTGAGTTTGTTTGTTTGTTAACTCATTCAATGAAAGTCTACTCTTTTTTAATTCAGTTTGTGTTGTTTCCCTTGGGTTTTTTGCATGAATGTGTTACAAGTTTTCAAATCTCTGTTCTAATTATTTTTCATATTCATTTTCTTGTTTTGTGAACAGAAAATTAAATAATTCTTCCTGTTAGCTCTGCCTTTCCTGTTTGCCAGAAAAGGGAAGGGGATGACTCCGGGGAATCATTCACCTCTAGAAAGGCCGCCCCCTCTCTTTTCATAAAGCTGTTAAAGTCTGGACCTAAGAAAAGAGATGTGTTAAAGTACCATCTGGAAATGTGTTTTGGTTGATTTATAAATCGGTCTGCATGATTTGAGAGGTTTTGCAAAAAACAAGTTTTTCTAAATGATTTTAACCTGCTGATTTTCGAAAATAATATCCATTTTTCTCTATAACATAGAGTTTGCCCGATATTTTATGAAATTCAGTGATGGTTACTTATCGGTAAATTCGGAATTCCAGTGGTCTGGTATAAGCCCAAAAATCATGTTGATGACTACTGTGTTTGCATGGCAAATACTAGTGGGTACAATGCAAAGAATAAAAGGGGAATATTTAATCTGAATTTGCCTTACGCACTGAGTACGGTACCTCACAATGACAACATTCCTGTTCCAGTACCAAAAAATATTGTAATGTCAGTGCATTGTTTCAGTGCTGCTGTTCGATCATCCGATCCCATTTGCACATCCCAGCAGCATCCTGTAAATTGTTGTGTGTCACCATCAGTGTGTATACGAGTGAAAATGCATACCTTCTACACCCCCCCTCCCGATTCCCCAGCATGAGTGTGTTTCAGGTGATTGGTGTGCATGGTGCCTGAGTCCTTAGAGATTCTAGATAGATTTTTTTATTAATATTTTTTTTTGACAATAATAAATAGTTAAAAGTGACCTTTTTATACTCCATATGGCAAAAAAAGGCTCTAAAAAGGAAAGTGACCTAAAACATGGCGCACTAAAGGGCACGCCCCATGAAAACCTTCAACACCTGTGAGACGTGCACTCAACCAGTAGTGCTCCACTTACCTTTGCAGGTGAAATAGTGTCACCCGAAGAGACTGATGGGACCTACAGATCAAGGAGGCCCTTCCACCTCTCCTTTACCACAATATCTATATTGAATATCTACGTTAAGGGCCTATCCAACACCTTCCCAATGAAGGACAGGGACCTGGCCTTCCACTGCCCCATCTTACCTCTCGTGATGGCCAAATGGTTCTCCCAGTTTACTCAGGCAGCACCTCCTGCTAAGAAGTAGACCCCCGGTACCTTTAAGGGACCATTCTGGAGGGTAAGGCCTCCAACCACATCCCTTCTGGCCTTCCAGCTGCCAAAGCACTTGACCACCAAGTTGCTGAGGTTCAGCGCAGCTCCGGAGGCTACTTCGAACATAATCTGATGTTAAATTTTTATCAGGACTCTGTCATCTGTCATTGTAAACATCTGAACATCATGATCTACTTCTAAGATTTTTATATCTGGAATTTTGAAACACTTTTCTATGCAGTGTAACTAAATGGATAGTGTATTTTCTGTTGTAAAATCAGTTAAACTTGTGATTTGATTTGTGAAAAATTTTGATGTGATGGCCAAATTCTTCCTACACATGTGAAATCAGCAGGTCAAAATTGTATGAATTAATCTTTAAAAGTACAGAGATCTGTCAATATTAAAAAAAAATGCATACCTGTGTTGCCATTCTATTGATACTGGTGCATGATCACTAATAATGATGGGGTGGATCTGTAATCTCTCTCTCTGAGATTTAAGAGAGAATTTAATTACTTGTAAGAAAAAAATCAATGCGCAAGTATGACTGGTGAACTGGGGAGAAAAATTTATATTGTTGTGTTGTTGGGTGTTGTAGTCACCAACTATCTCCTAGACCCGTATCACTCATGTACTGTTTTATTGAATGTAATGATAGCCATATATACGTTTATTTATTTTGTTGTTAGTTCTATCTATTGAGGGATCAAGTACTGTGTTAAAATCACTGTTCATTATAACTGGACAGTTGGAAATAGTAAAGACAGAAGAAAATAAGTTAATTAGTTAAGTTAAGTTAAGTTAAGTTAATTAAAGATGGCTGGGTCATCTGTATTTGGACCATACACATTACCAATTGTGACCGGATTATTGTTGATTGAAATATTTATTATAATATATCGACCTTCTGGGTCTGAAAAAGTGGTGTTGTGAGCGAAGGAAATGTTCCTGTTTATTAAAATACAAACACCTCTCTGCTTAGTGTTAATATGGGCAGAAAATACCTGACCGAATTGTTGTGATCTCATGTTATTGAAGGTGAACTGTGTTGCGTGGGTTTCTTGTAAAAGGCAAATATCAGCTTGTAGTTTTGAGAGATGGTTTAAAACTTTGATCATGTTCTACTGTTTACCAATACTGCACATTCCAACTTACATGTGTGCGTGTCTGTGTATGAGTGGTGTGTAGTTTCTGTATGTGCATATGTGTTGTGTATGCTTGTTAAAAAAATATTTAAAAATAATAGTAACGAATAAGATAAAATAGGAAAACAAAAAACAATGGGGGAAACACCACAGATAAAAATAACATAAGACTAGTTAAAAAAAATGAAAAAAAAGGAGTAAAGCACAGGACCAAAAAAAAGAAAAAAACTGAAGGCAAGATTGGATAGTGCCATTCCCATAGCCACAAATATAATGATAGTATTAAAACAGCTAATCAAAAATAAACTAGGAAAACTACAAAGAAAATACCTGTATGGGCAGCAGGAGTTCCCTGAATTGTATACAGTTGTTTTGGCTGCGGTCACAGTGACGATGTCATCTGCATGCACCAATGTTTTTATTTTTTTGAAAAACCGGGAGTTGGTGTGGATTCATCACTGCCAGTAATCCAGTAAGTAATATTACTTTTATGCTAAAGTGAACCATTAATATAAAGTTTGTCTGTGGACAATCTGGTCCTTTTGCCGCCAGCATGCGCCTCGGTCATCACTGGTTGGAGCAGTCTGCAATGCTGCATGATCTCTGGTGGAAACTAGTCACTGAGGGAGAGCTTGGATCCTTTCAGCTCCCTGGCCTTCCCCATGATGATGGCCTTGTTTCTGGGGTCCAGGAGCTTAGCTATGATGGGTCAACCTCTAGCCGCTCCATCCCTCTGCGGACTGAAACGGTGGGCTCTGGCAAACT
Source organism: Chitala chitala (assembly GCA_025773905.1). Lineage (NCBI taxonomy): Eukaryota > Metazoa > Chordata > Actinopteri > Osteoglossiformes > Notopteridae > Chitala > Chitala chitala. Next base: position 2,037 of record JABJVR010007551.1, on the reverse strand, counting down.
GGATATACTCCACCTCTCCCACTTCCATCTTGAGGCTGGAGATTAAAAAGTTCTTTGGAAGTTGTTGTGTTTTCTGATAAGTTTCTTTCAGCTCTTCCAGTAGTCCATGAACAACAATGTTTTCTCTCATGCTGCTACATTCCAAGTTAAGTATAGCATTTTTTGCTTCAATTGAGTCTTGTTGTAGCTGAACTGTCAGACTCATTAAGTGGTTTACTTCTAGACAGAGCATGGCATTTACTTCTTTTCTTCTTTCAAAAATTACAGGATCAATAGGATGCTTTCAAGTCCAGCTTCTGCTGTTGATGTTGAAATATTTCAATTCTCTTGTCTATAAATCAATAGATTAATGGATTTTGCAGAGATCCACAGAGATGTTTGTGTCATCTATCTCTCTCGTTGTTGTTTACCACGTTTGGGGTCATGCTTCTGAGCCGTTTTTTTTTTTAGATGAAGTCAATATAAGACTCTAGATCAGGGATAGATTTGTTCTCTGAGTTTTCCAGCTTTGATATATTTAAAAGGTTAGGGGCTAACACCCGATTAAGTTGCTTTAAGGTAAGAAAATCATATATTACTGTTTATAAGTATTTTGTTTAGTATATCATTTTAGTGTATTAGTATTATTTAGTATATTAATATGTTAGTAGATAATATATTTTGGTGTATATTTTAGTATATTATAATATATATTTTTAGTAATTTACTTTATCTTTTAAAGTACATTAACATACCTGTGGCTATGTTTCTTACCATATTTTGTGGTTCTTACCTATTATGGAGAGATGCACCCAGATTTTATTGTGCTTACTTGTACAATGACAAAGGAATTCTATTCTGTTCTATTCTATTTTATTCTATTCTATTCATTACTGCGACTACTGTGATAACAAATCACAAATGAGTGATATCAAATCGCTATTAGTGAATCCCATATTTATCTCTGTTCCACAGTCCCTGACTATTACAGCCCCAGGCTGTCTGTGAATTCTCTGTTCATCTTTCTCCTATTGTCTCTAATCACTGCAATCCCAGATTGCCCTGTAAATTCCAAGTTTTACTTACACTAGACTACATGGCAAGTGTTTGGTGTCCTGAGCTGGAGTGTCTAAGATAGCCAGATAGAAAACAATAAATTCACTGTTGTTTTTTTTTTTAAGAATTTTATAATTTTGGTTTATGAAATTCGTGCAGTGGAAGTCTGATTGCTGAGTTTCCAGTTCTACTTAGATGAGGTTTGGGGACCAACTACTAGTTTTTGGGTTGGATGATCAGTCACCAGTCACTTGAGCTTGTGGATGATCCAGTCAATAAATCCCACTTCAGACGCCAAATTGTTGTGGAATTTTCTGGAGACCAGACAATTATGATTTAAAAAGCTTTAGTAATGGGTATCTTTGCAAAAAGAGGCTCCACACACAAACAGAAAACCATTCTGATGCTGCAGAGTCCCAAAAGGAAATACAAAAAACAGACAACGGTCAAGGCATCATTGCTATTCTTACTGTATTGAGAGGAAATGTGGTAGCCAACACAGGCACAGCAGTTATTTCATTTTCAGCATTCATCAGTTCCATTTGTAATATGAAAATGCAAATCATCAGCAAATCATCAATTTTTATCCCACAATGTTAAAGTCAGTCAGCAATGGGGTAGGAACCAAAAACTCCACAGTGTGCAGATAGAAAACCTCTGGCAGTCCAAGCTCAACTGGTTGCCCAACCCCTAGGCACATGTTAACATTACACAGGACAGAATAAAACCAAACACTATAAATATGAATATATCATAAGTATGAATGCCATCCTTGCACCGGGTGTAGAAGAAAATCTATGTAGGATGACAAAATGCATTAGCCAAAGACACTTCCACAGCTTTCCCTGACATTATCCTCAGCCTAACCTCTTCCATGTTGTTGGCGAGTGACCTGGATTTAGCGAGAAAGAGACTCAGGAGAGCTGGTCTGTGTGGGTTACCTTGTAGCCTAGCACATATGCTGCTCCGCTTCCCCTGCTTTTGTTTACATTCCCTCTTATA
>JABJVR010007550.1:0-11410 GCA_025773905.1 Chitala chitala | reverse complement strand
AAAGGCACTGAAAGTGTTTGGGAGGGCTAGCATTTCCTCCCCATTCTGTCATGTTTCTCCCCCCCTTTCTCTCTCTCTCTCTCTCTCTCTCTCTCTCTCTCTCTCTCTCTCTCTCTCCCCCTCCCCCCCCCCTTCTCTTCCTTTCTCTCAATACTTTATCCAGGATTAAATCAGAGCTTTGACCCTCTCTAATTGCAAATTGTGAACTTGGTACAAAGGATTCACAAGACGCGTGCGTGTGTGTGTGTGTGTGTGTGTGTGTGTGTGTGTGTGTGTACACTGTATATATATATTTACTTCTGAGAGTAGCTGTGCCCTAAGCAAGCCCTCAGCACTTACAATGTGTAGCTGCAAATTGGACTCCATTTTAATGCAGAGGCCTTCGTTTTGTTCAAAGGCCTGCGGGCATCTTGGCCATGTTGCTTGGTTTGAGTCCGTCCTTTTTTGCTCGAGCTGCTGGCAGCAGGCACGTTGCTGTTGGACCGGTGCTGCTATGTTCCACCAGACCGTGTCTGCAGGAGATGGTGCACTGCAGTGATCGCCAAAAAAACGACAATGAAGGGCGAGGGAAGCTTTGTCAGTTGGTTTCTGGGTTCTGTACTTTCTGGCAGTCGCAGGCCCCAACTGACCCCCAAGTAAACGTGTGGGTCCTGGTCGACTTTGCAAAATCTGGGCCTTCACTGCATCCTAAGGATGCCAGTTGTCATTAACCCTGTACGCGCTTTCTCCCTTTCCAGGAAAGGTGAGCACCTGCTAATGAAAAGCTGGAAATAGTATTGTATATCTACAGCAGTGTAGCAAGCCAAGGTATTTTCTGTTATCTGATATGCACGCGTTCGCTGGAACAGTCGTGAGTGCAGGTGGCCATGTGACCACAGCTTTGCTGTGACCTCATGCTGGCTTGTTATAAGCTCCAGACACTTTAGCTTTGCTGTCACTTGCCCTGATTGCAAATGAGGCAGCCTGACATCCACTCTGTGTACTGCCGGCTGGTGTCGGGCGTCTCTGCTCCCCAGCAACAGGGGACTGAAGTCTTGGGTTTTCATACCTCTTTGAGGCCTTTTATTACCTTATTGGAGTCATAACAAGGCCAAGATAGCTGCGTGATCTCTTTTCAAATCCCCTGACAACTTCTCATGACTGAAGGGACGTGGAAAAAGCAGCGAGAACTACAGTAGGCATGTGGTCTCTGGGGAGCAGAGGGCTTGAGCTGTAACAGCAAAGCTGGATGTTTTTAAGTCTTCACAGCTGTCCTTCAGCCCGATGCCTCTAAGTGCAGAAGGAGCAGTTTGTCACGTGGGCCTATGGAATGAGCTGTACCTATGACTGAGGGTTAGCATCGCCATCACTGAAAGCCTCAGCTAGCAGCTGCCAGTTCTCAGAGCAGAACACCAAGTCCTGACATGGGGCACGACTTGTTCTTTGTGACAGGAGTACTGTATTCTTAATGGTTCTTCTCTGACAAGTGGAACCTTGAAAGGTTCTTGCCTTTCATGGTTCAGTCTAACACTGCCGTTACCACTGCAGTGTGTGTGCGTGCGTGGAAGAGAGAGTACTTGGAGATGTCTGTGCATAACGCAGATGTAGAAGGTAAGAAGAGAGAGGGTTTTGTCTGTGGTGTTGATAAATGGGAAGTAAAGTCTGAAAAAGACAAGAATTTGTAAAATGATTTTAAAATGTGTTTGGAATGTAGTAGCACCCTGTGATGTCGTGAGCATGTGCACTGGCATCCAGAAGTTCAGAAAAGTTATGAAACGAGACATTGTGTTTACACGAGAACAACCTTTTACAGAAACCATTCTGCCAAAATGTTAGTTCAAAATTTTAATGCGAGTGTAAAAACTTGAAGCCAAAGGCTATAGCCAAGGCTGTGCGTTATTAGATTATTGGACCATTTTATTCCAGTAGTGACTGTTTGTGTAAGAAAGACAGTCCCTAATTGTGTGAACAGAATGAAGGGAATTGGGAGAGATGCAGTAGAAAATGAATTGGTTTAAACAAATCTTGCTAAAAGGAAGTGGATCCTGTGGTCCTAACAGGAGGCAAGGGCTGTACTGGGAGCAGAGGGCAAGTAGAATTTTTGTTAATGAGTCAAGCAACTTCTGCTCCTGACAGCACCTCAGAAGCGGTGTCCAGCCACCCGTGACACACACATACACATACACCCACACACACTGCTAAGCGTTGCCTAGAGCTGAGGGTTGCTGGAAGGTGCTGCCTGTATAGTAAGCCTGTAGAACTGGGACTGCTGGTGGATATGGGGGTTTGGGCAGTAAGGGCTGGAGGGGTGTACTTGGTTTGTTGTGGGTTGTACTTGTCTTGAAACATTTTACCACAACACAGGACACTGATGTCACTAGAATTGAAAATCAAGTAAAAACCCATGCAGGTGTTTGGAAAGTAACAATTTTTGACAGTAAAGATGTACAGAGGAGGCAGGCACACTTGTGTGCCTATAGAATAGAAGTAGACTTGTGGACATCTCTGTATTTACAGACTGACATTTTAAAAAAGGAGAATCTTCTTGCCTGTCACTCTCTGTGGTAGGTTTTCAAAAGCAGGCACTTAACTCTGTGACATGTACAACTCAACAGCATCATGTTAGTGCTAACAGAGGAGCTCCTGTGAGCTCAGCAGAATGTTAAGTGGAAACATCCTGTGCTTTTCCTGTGCAGCAGAAGAGGATGAAGCCTCGGCCCTCCATCTCCAAGCCAATGGAGAGCAACTACTTTGGGGTCCCGCTGGTCAGCGTAGTCTCCCCTGACAGGCCGATCCCCATCTTTATTGAGAAGTGCATCCGTTTCATTGAAGCTACAGGTAAGTGTGACAAGGAACCACCCGCTCTGTCTTGTCATTGTAGGAATTCAGGGACGTCATCCTGGAAGGTTGCGGTGAACTCTGCTCCTTCTCTCCAAGGGTGATAGAACAACCCCGAGTGTGTTTTTCTTGACCCGCAGCCTGGTTTGTGGAGTGTAGTACGTGTCCTGAGGAGATCACTCCCTTTTCTGTCTTCCTGTTTTTAACCTCCTCCCCACCCTTCTCACGCCTGCAGCTTCTCAGGACAGCTTAACACTAGGTTGTATTTCTGTCCACCATGTCTGCCTCTGTGAATTTGTCACTCTTCTACATTTATGATTTGCGAGCTGATGCAGGATCACCTACTGTGGTCTTTGATTGTTGCTCTTGGGTAGGCGCATAGTTTTGCAGATAACTAGCCTTGGCTTTTTTTTTTTTTCCCCGTTGTTCAAGTACAGCAACCTTTTCCTCAAGTTACACAGTTTTCATCAGTTTGCGGGTGGTTCTTGTGTTGCTGGTGAATTCTCAAGTTGTTGATTGGGTGAATTTTGAAACCATAGTCTTGATTGTCCATTTTATGTTTTATAGAAAGATTTGTGCATCTCTTTTGGACATGCTGTTCAAGGACCATCCACGTATGGACCAGCCACTAGGTTCAAGTCATAGATGGCTGGGGGCTAAAATGTTAAATTGCACAGAGCGGTCAGTTGGAACAGTACTGTTAAACCTGCCTGTTAAACCTTCTCAGAAATCTACAGTTGGAAACGGGGAAGCGATTTAGGACGCTGCATGTGTAGAAAGTTAACCTTTCACATGAATACGAATGGGTGTCGTGACAGGTTTTAAGCATTTCTTTGTGTGTAATGAGCTGGTTGTGCTAACTGCTGCTGTGGCCGGCCTCCGCATTTCTCAGCAGGCTCTGTCTTCGCGATCTTGACGTCTCGCGGCTTAACGTTTCACAGGCCTTGAGGCTCAGCCTTTCCACACGTCTCCACTAAGGAATCTCGATTGCCTAAACAGGCCTCAGGTGGCCCCAGGTCTCAGAGAGACAAACTATGTACCTGAGCACACTTAGCAGCCGCTGTCCCAGCCAACAGGGTGCAGGGCAGTGAAGGTCCAACAATGAGCATTGTTGCCTTTGGGTGTGCTTTGTGTGTCTCCTGTGTTCCTCATAAAGCACCTCTTTCCACATCTGAGAATCTTTGTGGAGCTGCCAGGGTTCTGTCTTTCCCTGCCAGTCACATCTTTTATCTTGCTCTCTTTCCTCATCGTGCCCACACCTCGCCCCTGCGCATGCGCGCACACACACACACACCACACACACACACACACAGACACACTATCTTTCCCACTGTCTTGCTCTGCCCTGTCTTGGCTCAGAGGTAGCAGTGAGCAGCCTCTTGCTATCGTGTTCTAGCCGAGAGCCTTCTCCCCCCACCCCAGATCAATATCTGGGAAGAGGAAATTAGGAGGGACTTTCTGGCTCTGCTCTGCTTGTCGCAGGGACCAGACTGCTGAAACAGCCCCGAGGCAGATCCTCGATAATGTCCAGCACGGCTCGTCTCCAGGTCCAGCACTTCCACTCTGCAGCACTGAAGGGTTCACGGCAAATTCTTACTCGGTGGCCTGTGGCCAAAAGCATTAAAATACAGACTTTTCCTTCATACATGGAATGTAACCATTTCAAACACCCCCCCCCCCCACCATGTGTCACTTTCCTACAGGGCTGCTCTTTGCGTGATACTCCCAGTACTATTTGACCTGTCCGATATGAGCTTTGGACTTGTCTCACTCATGATCACGCTGCTTTATTTAACACATTTTAAACGGAGCACAGCAGATAAAATGGAGAAATGTAAAACAGTATAACACACAAATCACAGATGGATATGAATTGCTAGCATGCTAATGCAATGATATTAAATGTTAGCTTCAGACTAGCTCTGTTTTGCCCCCCCCCCACTGTTTCTGTACATGCGCGTGTGGCGTTGTTTGAGCCGAGCACATCCCGTTTCCCATCATCCTCCTGTCTTTCTCCTTTCCGTTTGCCGCCTTTTTTCACCCCCTCCCTTCACATTAGCATGCGTAAATGGTTGTTTTTGGCGACTGCGCCTGCTGCGCCTTTTCCTGCGTCGCTCGCGTCCTTCTGCAGGCTCCTGCGGGGAACGCGTTTCAGCTTGTGTGGGCATGCACCTGCAGAGCAGGGAAGCAGACTACGAATGAGGCTAAAAGGACAGCGCCAGGTCGTTTTTTGGAAAATGGCTCCTGTAGCTGACAGCCGGGAAGGCTTGGATACGGCCATTTAGCTTTCGTCATCAGTTTGACTTGCTGTGACAATTAGTGTGCTTGGCTCACCAGCAGGTTACCACTTACGTGTGTGTGTGTGTGTGTGTGTGTGTGTGTGTGTGTGTGTGTGTGTGTGTGTGTGTGGCAAAATTGAATGTGCCCCATTTTGTAATTGTGACAGCTGCTATGTGTTATTGCTGACCTGTTTTCTTACTAAAGAGAGACTTTTTCTTTTCTCTGTTGTCGATATTATGAAGTTTGACATGCTTTATTAATAATTTTGGACTCTTGTATTGCCCAAACACATAACAATAGGGTTGCCTTCTTTGGCTGTTTGATCACAAATCGCGTTCAGCCAGTACGCAGCCTCCTTCTGCCCTCGTCTGCGTGATACGAGCGCGACGCTGTGCTCTTTCGGAAAGGCACTCTTGTCACCGACCCTCTGTCTCAGAGCCGCTGGTGTGTTGGAACCGTTTGAAATTGGTGAGATTTTCCAGTGTGCCGTGTGCCGTGCACCTTCAGCACACAGGGCCGGAGCAGCACACACCCCGGCCCGCACTCACTCAGTTTGACGGCTGGGCGCAGAATGTGAGAAGTGATATGGGGAGTGTGTTGGAAGTGCAGGCAGAGTCATGTTAACATAAGATTGTCACTGTCTTGTCACCACGTCCTGCCTGTTTCTGAGCACAGTTTGCTTGTTCTTGCAGTACAGGAGTGACGGCAGGTGGCCCTGTTGTAAACACTTTCTTAGAATTCCTATCCCAGTTTAGAAATGCAAAGAATCTTGAGTACAAGTCTGTGGCTCGGTGAAACGGGGGGTAGATAGAGATGTGTCAAGGGCACTCCTTTTAATTTTCTTTTTTTTTTTTTTAATAAAATTTTTTGCCCCCTTAATCAAGCTCTTTAGCTCATGTTGTTCCTGACCCAAAGAGCAGGATTGTGTCTTTCTTTCATACTGTCTCATCATCTTTCCTCCTCACTTACTGGCAAACGCCTGGGAGACTGATGTCATCTGGCCTGTCATTGGTCAGTCTCGCCTCCCTTTAGTAAACTTGCCTCTTCCCAAAGAGCACGGAGACCTGTCTGTCGAATCGCAGCGTCCAGCTTTGGAGCTTGTGAGTTTGAAACTAGAATGCAAATAGCAAACGGAATTCCTACTACAGCTCTTGTGAGTGAACATGCTGATTTACAGAAGTGTGCTTTCATACCTCCACCTCATTTTCACTCTTGCTGATGAATACTTCCCTCATATAAATCAGCCACAGAGGATGACAGTTCTGTTTGTATAACCAGAAACACATTAATATTCCTATATGTGGTCTGCAAGGCTGCAGTAATGGCCTTTCAGGATGCTCGAAGCCATCTGTAGGTTGATTTGGTAGTTTTTAACTGCCGTTTTTGTTTTCAGCTGACTTTTTCAAAGCCTTTATTTCGCCCATATAATGTAAATCTGTGCCTTCCTTAACTGCTTTTGCAGAGCTTTTCTTTCTCATATTGAAAAGGCCTTCTGTCTTATTTAGCATAAGTGGGTGTGGCCTGACACTGAAAAACCTTGTTAATGAAACCTGAGGGAACATCTCACAGCAGGTGCGCCGGGTCATCCACTGCTCTTCAGCCGTCGGCTCTCACACCGCCTCCTCACCCCCGTCCACGCCACCTCCTCCTCACCCTATTTCTGCACCACCTCAGTGCCACTAACCTCCTCTCACTCCTACAAACACCCGCTAGCCGCTCTCTCTGCGTTTTAACACTTTTGTGGATAATTGATCGGTGGGGGGGTGCGATCGATGCGGCCTGCTTCGGTGGCGAGGCTCCTCATTTCCGTGAACAGCACGCTGCCTTTCCCTTTATCAGCGACTTGCCTTTGTGAGTGCTGCCGTCTCAGCGGCGCCCCTTTCCAGCGGTCGGGCACCACCCATTCCCTGCAACATGTCTGCCCTTAGCCAGTTTTGATCCCTTCCATCTTTTCTTATTCTTTAGATCATATTTTAGAGTTCCTCTATTTTTGAGTTCATAGGGCCCCGGCCAGATTCTGCCTCAGTAGAGCACCCTACAACTTGTATTCTTGGAACACCCAATAGAAAGTGTTTTTCTTGGTGGAGCATCCAATCAGACATATTTGTCTTAGTAGAGCACTCAATGAGAACAATTTTGTCTTTTGTAGAGAACAAAACAGGCCTTATTTTTCTTCATTTTTTTCAGTGAGAAGTGTGTATTTGTGGAAGCATCAAATTAATGTTGACCCTATGTAGCATTGGCTGAACGTGGTGTTGAGCTGATGAAAAGAGTATCCTAACATGCCTTTTCTTCTCTAACCACAGGGCTGAGCACAGAGGGTATCTACCGCGTCAGTGGGAACAAGGCCGAGATGGAGAGCATGCAGAGACAGTTCGACCAGGGTGAGTTCAGATGACAGGTGTGGCCGTTCATGTTGTGAGCAATGTTAACCTTCTTACCTACAAAACTGCAGACCTTGATGGTGTTAGTATCAGACCATATGAATGATACTGACACACATGCTAAGGTAACCTCTAATGTTTTTCCACGTTGACAGCTGTTGCATACAAGGTGGTTACCAGTATTTGACGTTGGGTTCCTGTCTGGTCACCTCCAGCTTCATCACAGATGTCTTGTGTAATTGTCTTGCTTGTAATTTTGGTGTATATAACTGAATATTTTTACATTTTTTTGGTTTACTGTCTTTTTCATATTACTTAAGATACAAACAGCAGGTGCTTGGGACTGCAACTGGTAAGCTGTTGATTACAAGCTCGTTAAATTAAGTTACTGAACAAAAATACCCAATGGCAACTGTCCACCACAACGAATAATACTTACTTAATATAGGAATCAAAAAATACTGGACTCATTTTCAGTTGCTGTTTACGTAGTAAAAAGGGCAAAATGCCCTTTCGATGCTTCCACGCTCGTGCGTGTGTGTGATGTAGAATGTATGTGTTTGAATTAGTGCCAGTGTGGAATCATTGATTTGTGCCCGAGCCGAGGGAATGTGGTATGTCTCCGGTCTCCGTTAAAAACCTAGCGGAGCGTGGTGTAATATACAAGCTGGGAGGTAGTACTGCGAGGTGACGTTGGGGGTGGGGGTTAGGGGGTAGGGAGGTGGCTCTGTTTATTACCTCTGAACAGGTTTGGTTAATGAAGCGTGCAGAAGACTGATCCGGTTGAAGTGTTCGTTGGTGAAATTCTGAGTCCGATCAATGAGGACCTGGGACCAGTAGGTGACATTACAATTAAAGATGAATTGCAGAGTCCGCCCAGCAGCGCGACGAACACGGCTCGTGCCCGCCCTTTGACCTGTTCCTGTCGTTCTGAGGCTATGTGCCTTCGCTGCGACGCGTCGCCCGCCTGCGACACCACCTTGCCTGTGGCGCGTATTGTTACACTGGGAGCAATAAGCCCGTCGGGATGCCCCAGCTTTTTCTAATCAACGGAAATTAATCATGAGTGAGCTCTTTTTTAATTAACTTTCCCGTCTTTCACCGAATCTCCATCACAGCTTTCTTTTTAATTGAAAACAAACGGCGAGCGAGAAGGCGGGCCCTGTAATTACAGTTTTCTATGCAGTTTACATGACCAAGGTTGTGTTTGATTGGTGTTTCTCTCTCACTTTCTGCGTTGCCGACCTCCCTCGTGGTCACAGCGTGGAATTGCATCTGCAATTTAAATACCTAAACAGTGCATAACGCAGTCTTCATTAAATATGAAGCCTGTCTATTAATTGCTTATCTGTTAATCCATACCAGTACACCATTGAAGAAGAGCATGTGCACAACACAATTAATTGGCTAGATGTAGGGGTGTGAAAGGTCTTGTTAATTGCTGCTGTGTGTCGTCAGTTTGGGAGGTTTATGTTACCTTTCTAATGGAGGAGAACGAAAGCTGTTTGAGGCAGCTGGCAGACCGAGGTGTCGTGTTGTCTCCATTAGGGTCCTGGTACCCTCATTGTGCCTCGTGTCAGGAATCTTTGAGGTGTATTGTTCCGATCCTCATCGCTGACACTGAGGCCAAAAAGCAAGCGAGGGCTGGCATCGGTGGGCACACTGGGGAGACTGAGGTTTCTGCTTATGTGGGCTGAATGGGAAGACCTCATTGGCCTTGCGAAGGGTGCTGGGCATGTGAGTGTTGTGCCTGATTCTGTGCAGCTTTGAGCCAGGTCGTTCAGCACAGCCCATTTTAAGCCACATGCTGCTGGGCTGACGCTATCGCTGTCTGTCCACCTGCCCACAGATCACAACCTGGACCTGGTGGAGAAGGACTTCACTGTGAACACGGTGGCAGGAGCCATGAAGAGCTTCTTCTCCGAGCTGCCGGAGCCGCTGGTCCCATACAGTATGCAGGCCGAGCTGGTGGAAGCGCACAGTAAGAGCCAGGCATGGTGCTGTTGGGATGGGGCGGGGCACACAAATGAGTCACAATAGGGAGGGGGGCAGGGGAGGAAATTACAGTGGGAGTGTTCTCTCCTTGGTATGTGAACATGTTTTGAACATGCAGCTGCTCTTGGCTCAAATTACGTGACAGTGAGGAGGAGTCTTTGCATGGTCCTTACCATGTTTTCATGTGAAAGCGCACACCTGAGAACCTGCAGGCTCACCCGGACACGGCTAATTCTGGTGCGCAGTCCTCTGTCCACTTCACCGAGATCCTTCAGCTGTGACGAGGCTGCTGCCGCAGTTCAGAATGAAGATCGTCATGATACGGGGAGGGAGGCGGGGGGGGGGAGCTAGGGGGATTAAAGGAAGTGTAAGATGGAAAGCCTGGTCTAGGAGAGCGGAATCGATCAGGGCCGCCAGACTAACGGTGGCAATGATGCGTAGGCAGGCTCTCCAACACGGCCGCTCGACCCATCTGTCACTGTTTGTGGGAGGCGTGTGTTTTCAGGAAGTCCGATTGGTCTGTCCGCATGCAGGTTTTTTATCTCTGTGGGTCTGAAATCTTAAGGAAATCTTCCCACAGATGCTAAGTAAATAAATGAAAATGAAAAATACCCATTTGTAAGGGCATCCTCTGTCTTAACAGCTTCAGCTGAATTACTGCACGGTCCAATGAAAACATACAGACCCACACCCTGCACAAGTTCTCTTCGCAACTGTTAGAAGTGCTCTTCTATGTCTTAGTTTTCTACATCCATGTCTGGTGCAGCAAACGGAGGGTGAAGAGGAGATGGTCGTGTCGTAGCTCTATGCCAAGGCTGCTGTCTGCGTACGCACGTACACGCTTGTCAGCCACTGAACATGCCAGTGCAGCAGACTGTGTGATGACCGTGTTGTGACTTCATCCCCCCAGTGATATGATGAGTTTGTCTGACCTGGTGCTCTTGCATGTGAAATGCTGTTCTCTGGTTCCTTTAAGTCGATAAGTCACTGATTAGAGATGAAGTGTACAAGTTTTTGCATTTCACTGTCCTGCTTCATCCCTCGCTAACCCGCTAAATCCTCAGGGGAAAATTAAATCCACCGCAAATCCTGTGGCCACAGAAAACCCAGAAATAAACTAATTTTAACCCATGTCGGTTTTGCAGCCTGCACAAATTGTTGTGTGAGTAACCTTAAAAAACCTTTAGAAATCATTGCGGCCACGTTTGTTAGAGATAAACATCCCTATTACGCGTCTTCCACAGCAAACCTTGTAGCTTAAAGGTTAGAACTAGTAGGCTGTCACCAGTATTTCTGGTTGTGTCCAAGTGGGTTTGTGGAAAGAGCAGGAAGGTGAGACTGTGGCTGGCGTGCTGTTTGGGCTTGTCTAAGAATAGTCCTCTGATGAGCAGCTAGTCCCAGGCCTTAGTCCAGAATGGGGGGGGCAGTTGATGAGAGGATCGGAACACGTGTCCTGAAATTTTCAGGTATAAAAGGTTTGATGTAGGCGCCACTGCATGCATCTGCTGCCCAGGTCACATGGGAATGCATACAAGGACGGGCCCATTTGTGTCTCAGGTTTACATAACGGGGGAGGGGCTGTAACGCCCCTGGGCTCCATTTGGACCTGCATCTCGCATGGACTCAATACCATTAAAATAAGTGGCAGTGAGAGAATGTGTGTGTGTGTGGGGGGGGGGGGGTGGGGTAGCCATATTTGGAAACAAAATAGATGCTGTTCATTTGTGTGAGCTTCTGTAACAGGCCATGCTGAACAGTGGAAGGAAATAAATCATTTTCCATGTAAAACACAGTTAAATTCCCTGATGTATCACAGTTGAGCTGCTCTGTTAGTCAGGTAGTGGCTGTGGATGAAAATAACGTGTGTGTGTGTGTGTGTGTGTGTGTGTGTGTGTGTGTGTGTGTGTGTGTGTGTGTGTGTGTGTGTGTGTGTG